>CAUYON010058833.1:0-44506 GCA_963573935.1 Arctocebus calabarensis
ACTCCAGTGTTCTGTGGGCTCAGGAGGCCCCCCCAAGCCAGTAAATTAGCCTGGGAAGGTTGATGCCTCTTTCCCCACCTTGCCCCTCTGTCGCACCCAGTGTCTGGTAACCCTGCAGGGTTGTGGTCCAGTTCCCTCCAATGAGTAGATGCTCTAGAGGTTTGCACCTGCCTAAGTCACATGGGGCTCTGTGGCTCCTCAGCCAGTCCACCAGTTGTGTCGGTGTTGGCAGGGGGGGAGGTGAGGCCTAACAACCTGAGTACTTGATGGGAGCTGGGGAGAGTCACTCAGTTCCAGCCCTGTCCCTGATTGATGTAAAGTAGATGAAAAAGCTGATAGAACAGAACAAGTTCGCAGAATTTCTGCCCTGTGGAGGAGACGCTGGGCTGCTAATAGTCTTGACTTATTCTGTGACCTTCAGCCCTTTGTCTCCATTGTCATTCTCTGAGGGCCAGGTGTGGCCAAAATTCAGCAAAGCCATCCGGCCAGCTGCTTTTCGGCTTATTCTCACCGCTCCCAAGCCGGGAGAATGGCACAGACCAGCAGCAACCCACACCCTGTCCACACCCCTCGAGAAAGTGTTCAGGAATCTGGACTCTGTGGGGGAGAGACCTCCAACCTCAGGGTGAGAGTGGAGGGGAGTGCCGGGAGTTCCAACTTGCAGGTAGAGAATATATACAGTTTTATACAGCTTTATGCCTGGCAGGAGAGTGCCATGGCACAGGGGAAGGAGGTCCGGTTTTTAGAGGGTCTCGCCTGTGGGGTAGAGTGGGAGGACATCTGAACTCTGCTCACTTGTTTGTATGGAGGTATGGCGTATACTGCAAGCTGTTCTCTTGGAGGAGGGGACTCCCGTCCGCTTGGCGATGTGCTCTGTACCTTTTATTTGTATACTTAGGGTCGCAGGTCGCTCCAGCAGGGTTGATGTGCATTCCTCGACCTTGTCTCTTGGCTCAGTTCCAAACTGTTGGCTTTCTCGCTAAATTTCTGTCCTTTAACTCTCTTTCTGGACAGGAGCGTCTGCAGAAAGCTGGCTACAGACTGCCATCTTGGCTCCTCCCCCACTATTTTTTTCTTTTTTTTTTTTTTTGATAGAGAGAAAGTCTCACTTTATCGCCCTTGGTAGAGTGCCATGGTGTCACACAGCTCACAGCAACCTCCAACTCCTGGGCTTAGACGATTCTCTTGCCTCAGTCTCACGAGCAGCTGGGACCACAGGCGGCTGCCACAATGCCCAATCATTTTTTTGTTGCAATTTGGCTGGGGCTGGGCTTGAACTCACTACTCTCAGTATATGGGGCCTGCGCCCTAATCACTAAGCCATAGGTTCCACCCTTATTTCGTTTCTTATTTTTACAAATATTTGTTTTATGACTCTGGGAACACTGGTTTTAGGTGCATACATATTTATGATTGTTGTATCCTTTTGTTCAATCAATCCTTCATCATTATATAATGATCATCTTTATTTTTAAACTATTTTTTATTTCAACTCTATTTTTTCTGGCTTGCTATTGCTTTCCATTGCTTGGACTATTTACATTCCTACTTCACCTTGAGTCTGTGTGAAACCTTATGAATTAAATGGATTCCTTGCATACAGCAGATGCTTTAGTTGTATTATTTTATCCATTTCATTAATCTATATATTTGAAGTGGGGCATTTCCAGAACACCCATTCAATGTCAATATTGATAAATGAGCTACTCTTCTAATCATCATGTTAGTTATTTTCTAGTTGTTTTGTGTTTTCCCCTGCATTCCAGTTTTATAAGATCAGCAAGTTTTTACTTTTGAATATTTTTACACTTATAGGTATCAACTATTTTGGGGGGGGTTTAGGGACCTTTTGAGAGTTTCTTATAAATTGAGTCTAGTGGTGACAAACCTCCTTTGTGGCTGCTCATACAGGAAATATTGTATTTCTGCTTTATTTGTGAAATTTAACTTTTGTTGGATATAAAATTTTTAACTGAGCTTTTCTGTTTAAGAAGCCCCCAAATCAGACCTTGATCTATTCTGGCTTGCAAGGTTTCTGTTAAGAAGCCTGCTGTTCGTCTGATGAGTTTTTCTGTGGAAATTACCTGATGTTTTCATCTTGAAGCTTGTAAGATTACCCATTTTCAAGCTATAGTACAAGGCTATAGTAATAAAACAGTATGGTACTTGTTTAAAAGTAAACACATTTCTATGGAGCAGAATAGAGAACCCAGAAATCAAACCATGTATCTAGAAGCAATTAACTTTCAACAAAGCAGACAGAAATATACACTGGATAAATAATGCCATATATAATAAACAGTGCTGGGAAAATTAGAGAGCTTATGCAAAGGAATGCAACTGGACTTTTTTTTTCACTGTATATAAAAATTAACTCAATATGGGTTAGGTATTTAAGTTTTGGAGGGGATGGGGCAGAGTCTCACTTTGTCTCCCTTGGTGGAGTGCCCTGGCTTTATAGCTCACAACAACCTCAGACTCTTGGGTCCAGTGTTCCTCTTGCCTCATCCTCCAAAGTAGCTAGGACTAAAGGAGCCCACCATAACACCCAGCTATTTTTTTTCTTTCTTTTTTGCATTTTTTGGCTGGGGCTGGGTTTGAACCCACCAACTCTGGCATATGGAGCCGGCGCCCTACTCCTTTGAGCCACAGGCACCGCCCACACCCAACTATTTTTAAAGATAGGGTCTTGCTCTTGCTCAGGCTGGGCTCTAACTCCTGAGCTGTGGCAATCCACCAGCCTCAGCCTGCCCGAGTGCTAGGATTACAGATGTGAGCCACCACTCCTAACCTTGGATTAAAGATTTAAATGTAAACCCTGAAGCCACAAAATTATAGCATAAAACTTAGAGAAAACTCTTCTAGACATTACCCTATACAAAGAATTTATGAATTGGACCTCAAAAGCAAAACAACAACCCCCCCCAAAAAGGGGGAGAATAATTATGGTAAAAAGTTTCTGCACACCAAAAGGACAGAGTAAATAGACAACTTACAGAATGGGAGAAAATATTCACAAACTATTCATCTGACAAAGGGGTCATATTCAGAATATTCAAATAACACAAATCAGGAGGAAATAAAATGTCAATCAAAAAATGGGTAAAGGACATGAACAGAAATGTTTTGGAATAAGATATATTAATAGCCAAAAACATAAAAATGTTCATCATCGTAAATGTAAACTAAAGCAATGAGATACTGCTATAAGCCTGTCTGAATGGCCATCACTAAAAAGTCTAATAATTGGGCGGTGCCTGTGCCTCAAAGGAGTAGGGCACTGGCCCCATATGCCTTAGGTGGCAGGTTCAAACCCAGCCCCAGCCAAAAACTGCACATAAATAAATAAATAAATAGTCTAAAAATAATACCTGTCAGCCTGAATGTGTGGAAAAACATAAGCACATGTCTTTGGTGATGAATAATCAAAACTTGTAAATGGAGTTTCCTAGTCATTGAAGCATTAGGAAAATAGTTCGTGCATAATGCCTTTACAATACCTTTAGTATTTTATAACTCTGCAGGTCACTCATCTTCTGTTTGACAAAAATTGTGTCTGCTGAAATGGTCGAATTCCTCAATGATGATATTAAGTTACATAAAATTCTCCACCAGTTAATGACAGTAGCATTCATTAGATGTAAAAATAGCAGAATGAAAATGACAAGGATGTCTGCCTGAGAAAGCCCTCTAATCACTACTATGTAATATAGTCATAGCTTCCACAATCAAAAGACAATGTTTACAAAGCATTCACTATTGAACAAACAGCTGCAAACTCTTCTGCTCAGGAAATTTATTTGTCAAGACATATTCTTCAAAAATATGTGCAATTTTTAATGTGCTACAAATTCCACTTTTCAAAAATGCATAAATATGTAGAGGTAATGAGCCATTTCATTCACCTTAGCTTTGTCCCTTTTATTGAAGTATAATATATACTTTTCACATATACATGTATGTGTATACATAAAAGTGCATCTAATAAGCATATATCTTGGTTAATTTTCACTAGATGACCACAACTATATAAGTAGCACTCGAATTACAAAACAAAAAGTTACAAGCACTATAAAATCAGCATCATAACCCCTTTTAATCACCAAATTTCTGTAATAACAAATCTGGCTTTTAACAGAATAGATTAAGTTTCCTTATTTTGAAACTTTATATAAAGTAATTCACACAGCCTGAAGTCCATTCATGTTACTGAGTTTAGTTTTACATTTCTGATCTTCATTGATATATAGTATTCCATTATATAAAAAGAGAAAATTTTATCCATTATTCTATTGGTAGGCATTTGGATAGTTTCTAGTTTATGTTTCTTTTCAATAATATTACTAAAACATTCTAGTATGTGACTTTTGGTGAAAAAATACACACATATATTCTGGGTATATGTTTAGAATGGAATTGTTGGAAAATGGAGTATTTTTAAGTTTTACTCAGGAGATCATGATAAACAGATTTCCAATTTGTTATCCCAATTTTCATTCCGGATACCTGTAGTTTATCAGGGTTTTAGTAGTTGTACATCATTATTAGCACTTGGTAGTTTCATGATTTCCATTCTAATCATTCCAGTAAGTATACAAGAAGAGTTCATCATAGATTAAATGTGTGATTCCCTAATGTTCAGTGAGGCTAAGCCAATTTTATTATGCTAATTGGCTATCTTCTGCTGTAAAGAATATGTGCCCCCTCTATTTCCCATATTGTTAATATTGCCTTGTGGAAGATCTTCACATGTTCTGTATATGAGTCTTTTAATGGAGGTATTTTAGATATACATATATTCATATGTATGTATGTAGTTATGTGTATATATTACAAAAATAGTCTCCCTCTCTGAAAAATGTTGCCTTTTAACTCTTCTGATGGTTTCTTTTGATGAAAATGTGTTCTTAATTTAAAAAATTATAGTCTATTCATTTTATTCTTTCATGGTTAGTACTGTCTGTGTCCTTTTAAAAAAAGTCTGTGCCTATTTAAAAATAACAATGATGTTCTTACGTTTTTTCCTAAATATTTTTCCTACTCACTTTCACATTTATATTTTTAATCCATCTGGACTTTATTTTTGAGTGTACTATGAGGTAGAGTCCAGATGCAATTATTTTTTATTTTTATGGGTTTATAAATTATCAGACCATTTATTGAAAAGAACATCCTTTCTCACACTACAAGAAACCACCACTTTTGTCACAAATAAAATGTGTAAATATATATACGTATGTGTGTCTATTTATAAACTCTCTATTTTCTTTTAATTGCTTTGCCTATCAGTAAGCTAATATTAATTGCTATAATATTGACATCTGTCTATGGCTTGCCCTTTTTCCCCTTTTAATTTCTGATGTTACCTTGAAAATTTCAAAGATATATTCCACAATAAGTGAAAATGGAAAATATTTCAGATGATGTATAACCCAATTTTCATTATATGCTCATCACACATTTTATATTTGTTACTGAAATATCACATGTACTCCATAAATATGTTGAAATATTATATACCATAAAAAAACTAAAGGAGAAAACGTAGACTGTTTGAAATTAAAAGTTTTAACAATGTTTAAATTAATAATTACTCATAACTTTTATTCCAACAATGAAACTAGCTTTCAACTCACTCCCCTACTTCACTCAATTTTGTGATGCAAGGGCTATAATTTTGTAATTTAAATTTATTCTTTGCCATCTGATTCATTTTTAAGTATAAAAAGTGTGATGAGGGTTGGGAGAAAAGAGAGAGATTGGAAGGCACCAGATCGATGAAGAGGACTTGAACTCCTGTTTTCCTTGATATTTCTTACCCTAGGAAAAGTCTACCACCATGAATAGCAGTTATTGCTATCGATATTGAAAGGTTCTGGCCCCAAGGATGAAAGATTATTCCAAGGTGCAAAACAAAGGAAAATGGAATCCCCATTCTGTAGAAATAATGTGGTCTTTATTTCCATCTGGATGCAGGTGGGGTGAAATCAAGAAGGGAATTCCACATGTGGGTTATGGCAGAAGGGGATTTGGGAGGGCATCTATTAGTGGAATTCCTATTTCTTGGGAGTGACACGAGTCTGACCCTTTCCAGGCAGGTCATGAACCTGACCCTGCCTGGGTGGGGCAGGTCTATTTGGGCAGCCACACCAGATTCTATCATACCAGCCTTTTTAGTTTATTATAAGGAGGCAGGTTGATGGGCATGGAGTCTTTTTAACTGCTTCCTATGTAGGAAGGGGCTGCCTGTAAAAAGAATGGAAGGAGTAGGGAGGTGAGGGAAGGAATAGCATTTACAGGAACTCTTTGGCTTTTTCAGTCTGAGATGGTTGGTGTCCAGTAGTGTTAGGATGTGAGCTGTTTTCTGGTGACTGTCTGGTTAATAAATGGGGAAAAGAGATAAAGGGTTACTGGTCTAAAACTGAGAATGAGAAACAAATAACACAATTAGTGGCTCTAACACATACAATTACTGGGAGTTGTCAGTGCTGCTAGTAATCCTGAGAGGACATTTCCACCTAGTATGGGAATGTTGTAATACCCATTACCAAGATATCTGCCTGTTTTTACAGAACATTTATAAGGTGGCAGTATGGAAGAAGTTGCTCCTGTGTTTATCAGAAAAGGAATTGACTTACCTTCCATTAGAAAAAATACCTACAGTTTAGCTTTCTAGGACTATGTCCGGGGATATCCAGACTTTCTGGGGATTATCAGTCTTTTACAGGTAGGCTCAGGTCAGGCGTTAGATCTTGGGATCAACTATGAAACTAGATCTTCAGAAAAAATCCTAGGCAGTCAGACTTCCAGTGAAGACCTTCGTAGGCTGACTGTTTTGCCAACTAGCCTCGTCTGCTGTAAAACTGGAGGCAAAAAACAAGAGGTAGAAAATAAATGAGATTAAAGCAAGATCTTGAGGATGATTTTGTTTATTTCAGAATGTCTGTGGGAGTTTCAAGAAGTAGCCAGGTTTTACCTAATGGTGGAAACTGATAACTAGAGCTCTGAGAGGCGCTGCCACACCTTGAAGGGGAGATCAATAAGATCTGATTAAGGGGTCTGAGGGCCCTGAGGGAATTATGTCATTTTTCTATCATGTGTGGTGGAGGGCAGGTGAGGGGGTATGGAGTATTGTTTAAGGGAAGGATATGGAAGTGAGGGCTGTAGGGCTATGAGAATGGGTGAAAGATGGGAGGTTATCGATGGAGAAGAGGTATCCTACACAGAGGAACTTTTCAGATATTTTGGTTGAGAAAATGGAGAGATTATAGGAGGAGGGTTTGAGAGGAATAGGAATAGCTGTGGTAGTGCAGACAGGAAAGAGCTGTTTGCCAGGGTAGAAAAAGACAATGGAAATTCCAAAGGGTCTGGAGAAGCTGGTGTTATATAGGTGAGGAGAATCTGAGAGGGTTTGCAAGATGACAGCAGAGAAGGAATATTTCAGAGTAAGAGAAATACTGGGATGTAGATAATCTTTGACCATTTTCCCAATTTTTTACAGTAATTATTGAGAATTGAGAAATCAAAGCTGCCATAATCAGGCCATGTAAGCCACCATCAAATTTGTACATAGGCCAAGCATTATTACGGGAAAAAAGAAAATTAGACATTTAGGTTTGAGGTCAGGGTAGAGATGTAGAGGTTTCATGTGAGTTAGAAGACAGCTTAGAGGTGAAGAGGGGATTTGTGACTGAGAGGTGCCCATAGCAAAAACTGGAGGTAGAAAATAAATGACATTAAGGAGAATTTAATAAGATATAAGGAGAATTTTTGAGGGGAAAAGGGAGGAACAAAAATAACCTAAACTGTAGCTGTGTGTGGCTGTTAGCCAAAAATAAAGTGAACTTTCAAAGGGTAAAAGGGGAAGAAAACAACTGAGACAACAACCAGAGAGTACTTGGCCTCTGTGTGCAACTGTCAGCCGAAAAGTGATCTGGACCTCCAGGAAGATACTAGATGAGTGAACCTGGTTCACTGAACAACCAAAAATGATCCAGCCCCAAGGTAGGGCTGGCAAGGCTGGCATTGGGAGACATTACCCAGACTCTCCACGTATGACTTTGGTCAAAAGAGGACCTGGCCTCTGCATATGACCTTAGCCAGCCACAGGGTTCGGGGTCCACGATAAGGCACCAAGAGGGAAAAACTGGGGAGAGAGAGGACCTGGTTCCTCAGTGCAATCGACAGTTGAGAGGGTAAAAGGAGCTGAGCGATCATATACAAATACTTAAAAGCATGGAAAGAGAGGGTTCAGAGAGAAAGAGGTAGAGTAGGAATGGGAAGAAGAAGGAAGCATAGAAAAAGTTTTTATGTTAAGGTTCACCTCAGTATTAAATCAATGAATGTTAGGCAAGGTCAGAGAGTATACCATTTCTCTTTGCCGTGCGGGAATAAGGGCTTGTTTTGTTAGGTTCAATGGGGTATATTTTAATCCCCTCAAAGGGGCTTCTCCCCATCCAAGTTATGGCACCGTACAAAGGTTCTGGACCCAAGGAAGAAAGATTATTCCAAGGTGCAAAACAAAAGAAAATGGAATCTCCTTTCTGTAGAAATAATGTGGTCTTTATTTCCACCTGGATTCAGGTGGGGTAAAATCAAGAAAGGAATTCCACAAGTGGGTTATGGTGAATGGAGATTTAAAGGGTCAGGGTGGGTAGCAATTGGTGGCATTCTTATTTTGGCGGAAGGACATGAATCCGACCCCTCCTGGGAGGGTCATAAACCTGACCCTGCCTGGGTGGCGCAGGTCTATTTGGGCAGGTACATCTGATTCTATCAGATACCCAACTACTTTTTGACATCCTTGTTTCATCACTTCCCTGCAGAGGCATCAGCGAAGCTAGGTAATAGCCATTTATTAGAATCCCAGTCCCAGTTCTATGAGATATTCCTTCAAAATTCTGAGCTCTGATAACCCAGTCTTTTTCTTTGTTTCTAATGAATGGTAGCTGCTTCCACTAGTTATTATTTCTATGTTACCTCTATGCTACTTTTTTGCCCATTCAGTTTTTCAACACTTATGTAACCAATTCTGTTGAAATTCTTAGTATGGCTTCCACTTTCTTGATTTACTGTTAATCAGATAGTATAAGTGGTCCGTGATGGAATACATAGTTACAGGGCTCCAATTTTTCAATTTTAGCTGCTTTAGTTTGAACCTTTGTTGCCCATGTTCACAACGCTATAAATTGTATTTTGACACTGAAAACAAATGTCATAACATAGAGTATCAAATATAGTCATGCATGAATATCATTTAAATAAATTCAACACAAACACACTCATGCACACACACGCACACATATACACATAACGCCAATTATGAAAATGTTGCTTAAGAACATGCTTTTGGAGAAAATAAATTTTCCATGGTAAATGTCACTGAAATGGCTTTGCTATCAACATTCTAGTCATGTGTTAGATATAAGTACAGTTATCAAGTTTGAGTTAGATGGCAGGGTGCAAAAATTCAAGAAGTATGCTAGGGTTTATCTATGTTATTTAATAATCAAGAGAATTAATTTATTCATAGACTTGAAAATCAACTTTTAGGTGTGATTTGAAAATCAACAGTATGGCACTCATGATCCTCAGTGCATCCAAACCAAACTGAAATTATAAATACATTCCTCTATTTTAAGATATAACTTCTGTTAAAGAGTATATAAACTTGTGATGAAAAAATAGCATAGCAAACATATATAGTTATTTAGACTTACTCAACTCTATTTCCCTATCTGTAACAAAATAGCTAACTAGTATCTGTTTTATAGAGTTGTTCAGAGTATAAAATGGCAAGATGGTACCAAAATGCTCCATATTATAGTTGATAAATATGCAACATTAAGAAAATCTTATTGGTTATGATTATCAGCTATCGACTCTTTAATTACAATCCCTGGCTGCATATTCAAAATTACTACAGCAAATGATCTGATCATCATAACACAGGGCAGTGACTGGGTCTTTGAGGATAGGATGGCATTATGCAAATGTTTTAACTACTCTTGTGAGTTAGTAGTGGAGTTCTTATAGATGATAAGATAGTGTTTGTGGATAGGATAATGATGACCTGTTAGGTCCATATTGATAAGTCTATATTTTTCCCATAGATAGTGAGGAACTTGTGAAGAATTTCTTGAATAAGTTCTTGGAATGATATGATTGAACTGACATTTTAGAATTATTATTGCAACAGTTTCATGGTGGACCTCAAAAGAAATATTGAGAATGAGTCCTGACTTACCACATAATCTTTGAAAATTTATTATAAAACATTCCATATATTTTCATGAAAGACTCAACCAAGGATTTATGCTTAAGGGTGATTGTAAATAAATATATTCCTCAATACAAAGCAAGTGCATAGAAAGTCCTAAATAAACTTATTTAATGTTCAAATTAATACATTATTTTATTTTATTTTGAGACAATTCTCACTCTGTCAGCCCAGGTAGAGTGCCATGGCATCATCATACCTCACAGCAACCTAATGTCATAGGCTAAAGTGATCCTTCTGCCTCAGCCCTGCGAATAGCTGAAACTACAACCACCTGCCATGATGCCTGGCTTGTTTTTCTATTTTCAGTACAGACCAGATCTGGCTCTTGTTCAGAGTGGTCTCTAACCCGTGAACTTAAGAAATCTATTCGTGTTGGCCTCGCAGAATGCTAGGATTACAGTCATGATCAACTGCACCTGGCCTGAATTAATAATACATTTAAAATATTTATTACAGACCTTTATGCCATTTATAAATTCTTTTAACAAGTTTATGTCTAGGAGTACAAGAGTTACATTAAAAGCTTTTTTTGATACTCTAAATTTCATTTTCCTTAAACTTTGCTATTCTGTGTCTTGGGCCTATTATCAATTATAGCAAAATAATTTCTTAAAGATAGCATTTTTACATCACTATCATTCAAAACATAAGTTTATAAAAATATTATTTGTATCCTCTCTCCCCCCACCCTCTCCCTCCACTTCCCACCCTCTCCCCATTCCCCGTCTTCCAGTGGTTGTACTCTTATAAGGAATGCAAGCTTTCATCCTTTAAAAAGTTCAAGTTCATCTTCAATTCTTAGAAATGATATTATTAATTCAGGCTTGTGCTTTGGCCTGCCTCTATAGGACTTGGGGACTGGCTTACAGAGCATTCATACTCTTTCCCACTGCCCTCTTTTGATCGATACATAAAGCCAAAACAGCTGTCTCATACTTACTTATCATCTGGAACTGATAAAATGGATAAAATTTAATTTGTCCATTGTGTTAGTGAATCTGTATGGGTTAAAAAAATAGATTATAAAACATGACCATTTTTAGGATATATATATTTTTAAAAACCCTAAAATAGTTTAAAAACATAAGAACTTATTCTTATGCTCTAGTCTCATCAAACATACCATTCTCCAACTATGTATAATATTAGAGTCTAATTATAAACAGTAGCACCCAGTTTGAGCGAGGCAGGCCCCCAAATGCTTATTTATTAGCGAGTGCTTGGACATAGCATCCTTTTATGTTTCAGGCTGCCAACCCCAAACCAGTCACATATAGCAAGCTGTGTTTCCACAGTGCTCAGGGACGCCTTAACCAGCTTTCGTGATCACCTTCTCCTCCAACTTCCATATATCCTAACCAACATCTCTCTCTTTTGAATATTATTCCCAAGCTTTTTATCTCTTCTAGGGCAACGTCATCTGTCTATACCGCATACTCCTCTTTTTACAAATGGCTTGATTTTGTCACACAATACAGTCCCTAGTTCCCTTGAAGGCTTAGCACCTCCACCAACTGTTGCACATAGGTTCATAGCCTCCTGGACAGTTTCAGCTTTTCTCTTCACTTTTGTTTCTCATCTTTCTCCCCAAATTTGGATAAACTGACTGAGCAGCCAGGCCATTTCCCATTATGAATTCCTTTCCTGCATACCTATTAGCCATACAGTAAGCCCTACTTTCACATTCAAATTATTCAGAAATACATTCAAATAATCAGGAGGCGTGGGTTATGACCTCCAACTGGTCATATTTCTTTCTTCACAGAAGATTGTTTCTCCCAGATGAGATAAATGGACTCCATGTATAATAAGAACTTATTCTTAGGCTCTAGCCTCATCATTATGTCTGCTCAAACCACACCACCAAGCCAATCGAGGACAGAAAGAACAAGGGAGCTATGGGAAGAATCAACTGTCCCTTCTGAAGGTCTGCAGATGAGAGAACACGTGTTCTCAAGTGCGTGCACGCTTTACGCTCTGGCACGCATCATTTCCTTCACTCTCAGTGAGTCCTTATTTTCCTTTATCTTCCTCTTCCTTTTGCTCTTTCTTGCTTCCTATAACAGGGATGTACGATTTCCCAGAGCTGTTACATCCCTATGGATAAAGTAAGGAACCATTAGTGGCTTCCCACTTACTGTTGCTATTTCACAAATATAACATTAGTAAGTTAGAAGTATGTTGCTATGGGGCATTATGGAATAAGTCTGGAAGATAATGTCCTTTTAGTTCTTGTCTTGATTCGTAGCTGTAGTTTAGAGAGATCATGAGAGAGAGAACAAAAGAAAGAGAGAGAGACTGAGAGAGAGAGAGAATGAGAGAGTATCCACATGCTCTTGTTTGAAAGGCTCTGCATTGAAAGACCCAGACCCGTCAGCCAATTCCCCAGTTTCCAACATGATAACGAGACTCTGGCATCCCAGTACATCTGTGAACAGGTGCTTATTCCTATGATGATGTCACTACCAAATGATGTGTGCAAATAATATCACTTATAAGAAAATGTTACTTGTAGTGTAGTTTTCTCCTGGTTCACTTATAAGCGTTGCTTGTTTTGAGGCTTTTGGTCTGTTCAAACTTCCTCAAAAGGAAGGAAAAAGAAAAGGCTATGCTATTTTGACAGTCTTTGCTATTTTTCCCTTGACAAATGTAAAGCAGCTTTCAATTTGATCCAAGTACTTCTGTTTTTATTCCCAATCCCATTTCTAAAAATGATTACTGTATTTTGCTATTGGTCTTACACTGACTAATTTTTATACAGCACATTGATTTCTAATGTTGTTACTGGCAGTTCATCATTCACCTTGCAGGATACATCATTTTTCCTCTGAATTGAAGTTTCATATTATCCATCTTGATCCTTTATTCTAAGCCGCATTTTCTCTTTCCCATATACCTTAGGTCTTTTCCCTCCCTACAGACTTACCTTGTTTAAAAATGCATGTTTCTTCATTTTCTTTGTTGTTGTCGTTAATGTGGTATTAAAAGTTTATTACAAGGTACAAAGGGGGTTTATTTAGAAGCTTTATTTTTGGAGATAAAAGCAGGAACAAGAGGCTCCATTGACCTTAACACTGGACAAGCAGTACGGGGTGTGTATCCAGGAGCCCGGCCACACACACAAGGCAGAAGCAGAGAGCCATGCTCAGCCCTCATCCAGTTTCCTCCTCCTAGAACCACATGCATATCTGAATTATCTCTGCAGCGTTTATCTGTCTTGAAGAGAGAGGAAGGAAGGAGAGATTAGATACGCCGAGCCAAATATAGAAGAAGTGGCGCAGAGAGACCTGCAGCTGTGGGGGTAATGTTCAGGCGTCCTTCACCATGCTCTCAGTTTACCTGAGTTATTTAACTGAAACAGGATCTAATAGTCTTCTGGCTGAAAGGAGGCTTTCCTCAGGGCACAGAGGGGAGGGAGCAGAGCAGAGGAGGACACTCACTTTTTAAGGAATGTTTTAGAACTGGCAGTTACTCCTGTGTCAGCAGAACCCTCAGGTCTCCTTGCCGACACTCTCTCCCTGTACAAGCCATTCCGCATGTCACTCCCACACTAATCTTCTAAAGCAGAGCTTTTATCATATCACTCCCCTGCTCAGGAAGCTGTAGTGGATGAGAATAATAGTATTAATGCCTCGCATTAGCATGCAGTCTTCCCATTTACAGGGTGCTCGCACTTGTGTTATTTCATTTCCTCGAACAGTCGCGAGCATTTATTAGATCAGGTCCCAACTCCTCCGAGCTCTTCTTAACACTTTCTTGACTAGTTAGCAATCTCCCTCTCACTTGTCCCAGAAGCAAGCCCTCAGCCTCTCCTTCTCTCCCTCCCAGACTGCAGTTAATTTCACCTTCTAAAGCAGCCTTTTTCGTGCCCCCTCCAACCCAGCCACCCTCCATCCCATCCTCCTGAAAATGCTTGT
Organism: Arctocebus calabarensis; assembly: GCA_963573935.1. Classification (NCBI taxonomy): domain Eukaryota; kingdom Metazoa; phylum Chordata; class Mammalia; order Primates; family Lorisidae; genus Arctocebus; species Arctocebus calabarensis. Next base: position 14,200 of record CAUYON010058833.1, read on the forward strand.
GTTTCTTTGTCTCCTCAGGAAAGCCAAGGGACCATCAGGGGCCCAGAGGACAGTCAGTCTGCACTGGGGCGTCCGCCCTTTCCCAGTTACCCCATGAGCTTGCGCATGGACACAGAGGCAGCTTCTTCCTGCTTCTCCTCTTTTGATGAAGTTGCATTTGGCCCAAACACACTCGCTTCCTGTTACATTATCTTTGCCCTAGGATGCTCACAGATTCAAACTAGGCAATGAATGATTAGACTCTCCATGAACTCTCCCCTCAACCACTCTACACAGGTCTGAAAAGTTCTTGTCAGGTTCCCATCATTACAAAACATGTCATGTCTATTAATTCTCCAGAAAATCTTGTATGAGTATTTTCTCAGTTTATTTTGTTTGCTTCATTTTCTTTTGGAGAAGACTTTAAAATTAGTGATCCAGTAAAAACTCTTCCCATAAACCTGGAAGACTAGTGGGGATAGAAGTATTACAGACTTTCTTAACCTCCATAATCTTCAATGTCTATAAAGATATCTAGTTTCCCAGCCTGTCTAGCAGCTGGAGTGCAGGTCATATGAAAGTCAAAACCAAGATTGTTTTCTCTCTAAAACTTGAGGCACAGTACTCACTTAGAAATCCTGACGCAATGATCTGCAGGCTTACCTTGCTTTATTGTGCTTCACCTTATTAAGTCATTTGCAAATTGAAAGTTTGCTGCAATCCTGCCTCAAATAGGTCCAATAGCATCATTTTTTCCAACAGTATAAGCTCACTTTGGATCTCTGCATCACGTTTTAGTAATACTTGTAATATCTTAAACTTGTTCATTATCATCATACCTGTTATGGTGATCAGAGATCTTTTATGTTATTATTGTAATTGTTCTAGCATGCTACAAAGATAAGACTTTAATCAATAAATGTATCTTCTGGGTGGTGCCCATAGCTCAATGGGTAGGGCGCCGGCCCCATACACCTAGACTGGCAGATGTGAACCTGACCCAAGACAGCTAAACAACAATGACAACTGCAAGAAAAAATGCCCAGGCATTGTGGTTGGCGCCTGTAGTCCCAGTTACTTGGGAGGCTGAGGCAAGAGAATTGCTTGAGCCCAAGCATTGGAAGTTGCTGTGAGCTGTGGTGACAGCCCTACAGAGGGCAACATAGTGAGACTCTGTCTCAAAAAGATAAAATAAAATAAAAATAAACATCTCTTCTGACTGTTTCATCAACCTGAGATTCTCACGTCCCTCTCCTTCTCTTTGGGCTTCCCTCTTCCCTGAGAAACAACAATATTGGAATTAGGCCAGTTAATTACACAATAATGGTCTCTAAGTGATCAAGTGAAAGGAAGAATCACACATCTTTCAATCTAAATAAGAAGCTATAAATGATTAAGTTCAGCGAAGAAGGCAAGTTGGAAACCAAGATAGGCCAAAAACTAAGCTTCTTATACCCAATAGGTAACCAAGCTGTGAATATAAAGGAAAATCTAGTGAAAGAAACACAAAGTGCTATTCCAATGGACACACAAATGGTAAGAAAGCAGATCAGCCTCATATCTGGTATAGAGAAAGTTTTACTAGTCTGTATAGAAGGTGGAACCAGCCACAACACCCCCTTATGCCAGCACTTCATCAGAGCAAGGCCCTAGCTCTCTTTAACTCTACAAAATCTAAGAAATATTGGGAAACTGAAGCAGAAAAGTATGTAGTGAGTGGAATTTGATTCATGAGGCTTAAGGAAAAAATCCGTCTCCATAACATAAAAATACAAGGTGAAGCATCAGGTGCTGATAGAACAGCAAGTTATCAGAAGACCAGCAGAGATCATTGATGAGGGTGGCTACACAACAGATTTCCAGTGTTGGCAAAACAGCCTTCTACTGGAAGAATATGTCATCTAGGACTTTCATAGCTAGAGAAAGGGAAGTTATTGCCTGGCTTTAAACTTCAAAGTACAGGCTGACTCTCTTGTTAGGGCTTAATGTAGCTGGTGACTAAGTTGAACCCACCGTTCATTTATCATTCTGAAAATCCTAGGCCTTTAAAGTCTGCTAAATTTACTCTACATATGCTCTATAAATAGAATAACAAAACCTGGATGACAGCATATGGAATAACAAAACCTGGGTGATAGTATGTCTTCTTTACAGCATGGTTTATCAAATATTTTAATCCTACTATTGAGACCTTCTGCTCAGAATAAAAGACGCCTTCCAAAATGTTACTGATTATTGACAATGCACCTGGTCACTCAAGAGCCCCAATATAGACAGAGGTAGGATTAATGTTTTGAGGCTCAGTGGCTAGAGAGCCAGCCACATATACCAGAGTTGGCAGGTTCGAATCCAGCCCTGGCCTGTCAGATAACAATGACTAATACAATAAAAATAGCTAGGCATTGTGGTGGGCGCCTATAGTTCCAGCTACTTGGGAGACTGAGGCAAGAGAATTAGTTAAGCCCAAGAGTTTGAGGTTTCTGTGAGCTATGATGCCACAGCACTCTATCCAGGGCAATAGGTAGAGTACTGGCCAAATTATTTTTTTATCTCAGTTCCTCAGGGCTGGATTCGAACCTGCCAACTCTGAAGGAAATGCCATGAAGGATATCTGTAACAGTATGATCAAAATATTTCTGAATGTATATGAATTGTGCCCTGTGATTGCACCAATGTACATAATTATGATTCAATAAAATTATTAAAAAAAAAATAAAAAATAAAAAGATTTAGAATTAAAAAAAATAATAATAATTTGGACTTTCAAATCTGATTAGTTAAGAAACACTTTCCATAAAGTTATAGCTACCCTATATAGTAATTCCTCTGGTGGATCTGGGCAAAGTAAATTGAAAACCTTCCAGAAAAAACTTTGCCATTTCGGATTCCATTAAGAACATCATTTGGAATTCATGGGAGGAGAATTCAACCTATCAACATTAGCAGGAGTTTAGAAGAAGTTGATTCCAACTCCCGTAGATGACTTTGAAAAGTTCAAGAGTTCGGTGGAGGAAGCAGATGCAGATGTGGTCAAAACAGCAAAAGTAGTAGAATTAGAAGTGGAGCCTGAAGATGTGACTGAATTTCTGCAATCTCATGATAAAAGTTTAACATATGACTAATTGCTCCTTATTTATGAGCAAAAAAAATGGCTCCTAGAGATGGAATCTGCTCCTGATGAAGATGTTATGAACATTGCCAAAATGACAACAAAGGATATAGAATTTTACATAAACTTAGTTGACAAAGCTGCAGCAGAGTTTGGGAGGGTTGATTCCAATTTTGAAAGAATTTCTACTGTGGGTAAAATGCTATGCAACATCATTGCATGCTGTAGAGAAATCGTTCATGAAAGTTAGATTCAACCTATGCAGTAAACTTCATTGCTGTTTTCTTTTTAGACATTGCCACAGCTGCCCCAAGCCAATCAGTGAGCAACCATGAGCATGAAGGCAAGGCCCTCCATCAGAAAAAGATTACAAAGTATTGAAGGCTCAAATGAGTCTTAGCACATTTTATCAATGAAATAGTTTAAAATTCATACACACACATACATTTTGGACATAAAGCTATTGCTTTATGAAATAGATGATAGTTATTTTATAAACATAAATTTTTATGCACTAGGAAACCAAAAAATTTGTGTTACTCATTTTATTACAGTATTTTCCTTATTCCACTGGTCTGGACCAAACTCACAATCTCTCTGAGGCATACCCTGTATATATAGTAGAATTGTAATTTTTTCTCATTGTTTAAATCAAGTTTTAAGTGCTCATGAAAATGGAAGTCTAAGGATTCAAAGAGAAAAATTCTTGTCATCTCAGTTCCTCTACATGGAAAAGTCTTTTCTTTTTTCCCTATTCTTCTCTCTTTTCTCATTTTTTACTCTTTTTCTCTTTCATTCCTCCTCTCATTTTTTTCCTCTCCTATTTTTCTCTACTTTCCTTTCATTGTTTCCTTCTCTTTCTTCCTTTGCTCTTTTCCTTCATTTTTACAGGAATGCATTGGTTCCAACAATTATCATTCATTAGAGAATCTGGCCATAAGTTAATCAGATCCCAATTCTTAATAGAAAAGTATTTGAGATGAAACAAAGGTATGTATTTTTTCACCAAGATCCAATTTCATCAAACAGAAAAGACAATTACTGGAAAATGTCACAATTCTCTGTCACTTCGCAGGGACTTTTTTACTGTTGAGTTTTGAGAGTTCTTTATATAGACTAGATTTTTTTCTTTGTCTTTGATTTTTAGAAGTTTGACTATGATGTATCCTGGTATGTATTTTTTTAATCTTATTTGAAGTTTGCTCAACTTCTTAAATCTTTATAACTTTTGATAACTTTGGGAAATATTCAGCCATTATTTCTTTCAGAATCTTTATAGCTCTCTCTTCTTTCTCTTTCTATAATCTAATGCATGTATGTTAGAATTATTTTTCATATTTCAATAGATCCTAGGTTATGTGTTTATTATCATTATTATTATTATTATTATTAAGACAGAGTTTCACTCTGTTGCCCAGGCTAGAGTGCTGTGGTGTTGTAGCTCACAATAAACTAAAAAAACTTAGGCTCAAGAGATCCTCTTGCCTCAGACCCTAGAGTAGCTAGGACTATAGTCTCCTGACACAGTACCTGCCTTTATTTTTTTCCTGTGTTTTTAGAGAGATGGGGTTTCACTCCTGCTCAGGCTGTTCTTAGAACTCCTGATCTCAAGCAATCCACCTGCCTCAGTTTCCCAGAGTGCCACTATTATAGGCACGGACCACCATACCTGGTAGTATTTTTATTTTTTTGACAGTCTACTTTCTCTGTTGTTCAGACTGAATAATTTTTACTATACTATTATTTTCCTTTCATACCTTCTCTCTTGATATTAAACCCACTTATTGAAGTTTTTTAAATTTATCAGTTAAGAAATTTTCATTTGGTTTTCTTCTGTATCTTCTATTTTCTTTGCTGTGACTTTCTAGTTCTCTGCCAAAACTTTTTTTTTTGTATTTTTAAGCATGTTATTATAGCTTATTAAAGCATCTTAAAATGGCTGCTTTGAGTACTTTGTCTAGTACTTTTAATACCTCTGTAAACTCAGTATTCATGCTGACTGATTTTTTTCATTCAAGCTGAGATGTTCTTGGTGCTTGGCTTGATGAGTTATTTTAGATTGATAGCTGGAAATCTTGGGCATTATACTGTGGGAAGCTTTAAACTTTTCAGTTTTAGCTGGCTTCTGCTGACATTTCTATAAGAGGAGGGCTCATGCCATTTTTATTCTTCCAGATAGGGAGAAAAGTCCTGGTTTCCCCCTTGGCTTTCTCTCATACATTCGGGCTGGTAGGGTTGGAAATGCCCCTAGCTCACTGAGATACCACTGACATGCAGGGCACAGGGGAGGGGAAAAGGGTGACAGTGACCATTTGTGATTAGGTTGCCATGGTAGAAAGTTCTGGTTCACCACTAGGCCTCCTGTGATACTCACAGGGCAAGAAAAGGGATGCCTCATTCTGCTGGATCCATGTGGGTGGCCTCCGAAAGGACTCTGACCAAGGATAAGGCAATTCTCTCTCTCTCACTAGGGGAACAAAGTTTTTTAAATATTTGTGACTTTAACATACTCTATTTCTTTCTAAAGATTATTAACTCATACACATTCATGCTCCTTAGACAAATTTTAAATATTTCCACCTTCTATATGGTTTGTATATTGTTAATGAGTCCATAAAGATACGTAAAATGATCATAAGATTTTAAAGATAAATATAGAATGGAAATCCCTCTTCATTATTGTAAATCTCTTCATTATTTCAATATCTAGAAATAACATTCAAGAGTCAGCAATTTTTCTCAGGAAAGACAATAATGGAGGGACAAGCGATAGGATACCATGACAATAATAATCATTAAAGTTGCCTGTTATTCTTTAACTTATCTAACCTAATTAAAAATTACCCTTGTTCTTGATGAGATCTAAATAATGCTGATGTTTAAAAGTATAAAAGTATTTCTTTATCTAATTTGCTGAAATATAGAGGAAATATTCCACATAGTACACACTTGATTGTCACATCAAGTCATTGAGAAAATAATCCTAGGACTAAATAGTTTGCTTGAAAAGTGGTAACATACTAAAAAACTAGTCAGGATATCTGACTCTGAACTCTTCCTCTAAGAGTACAGAATGTTGTAACCTTGCTAAATCTGTTTCTTGATGTGTAAATGAAGAGCATGGATTAAGGGAATCAATGCCTAATACCACTCTAATATTTTAGACATTGAAGTAAGGAGAAAATTATTACATTTAATCATGTCAGTGGAGTTTAGTTCCAATTATGTGCCTGTGGAACTGCAGAATACAAAGTAAGATGTTGCTTTCAGATTAATAAAATGTTTTGTATTGTAGGAGTGAAGGGCCATTAGCTTCATTCTTTTATAAATTCTCTATTAGGGGCCAGGCATGGTGGCTCACACCTATAATCCTAGCACTTTGGGAGGCCGAGGCAGGTGGATCGCCTGAGTTCATGAGTTGGAGACTAAAGCAACTGAGCAAGAGAGAGACCCTGTCTCTACTAAAAATAGAAAAAGTAGCTGAGGGCGTGGCCAGCACCTATAGTCCCAGCTGCTTGGGAAACTGAGACAAGAAGATCACTTGAGCCCAAGAGTTTGAGGTTGTTGTGAGTTCTGATGCTACAGCACTCTACGCATGGTGACAGAGTGAAACTCTGTCTCAAAAAAGTAAATTCAATAAATAAATAAATTCTATTTTATGATCATATCAGTCAAATTTCTTCATAGAAACAGACCAAAGGGGTCAGGGGGAAGAGAAAGACTGATATTTATTTTAAGGGATTGGTTCATGCAATTGTGGTGTTTGTCATGTCCACATTAAGTAGGGCAGGGTGATGGACTGTAAACGTCAACAGGATTTCTAAATAACACCCTTGAGGCCAAATTAGCTCTTCTCAGAAAAATCTGAGATTTTTCATTTAAAGCTGTCAACTGGTGAATGAGGTCTATCTACACTATCAAGGGTAATCTCTAACAGTAGTTTTTAGTAAGTTCTACAAAAAACCTTCAGGGTAACATCTAGATTGGTGTTTGACCAAAGAACTGGGCACTATCATCTAAGACAGTCTGACATAAAACTAGCCACCACATCGATGATGTTCACAATTACAGCACCCGTTACTTGGTACCCGAAGTGTCTTAGGAACTATTCTTGGTAATTTGAATAAATAGTCTTATGTAGTCCTCAACAACCTTATAAATGATATATTGTTATTTTCACTCAAGACATGAGGAAGTTGACTCAGGAAAAAAAAAAAGAAATTGTTCACAGTCACAAAGCTAATACATGATACAATCAAGATCAAAACTGAGGTTTACTTCACTACAATAGGAGACAAAATGAATGCTGAAATGTGTCAGAAAATTCAGATTTAGATCCCTTCTCACATAGCTTTTGAACTTGGGGCATGTAATAGTAATACATAAATTAATAGATAAATTAAGTTAGATCAATCCATGTGTATAATGCAGAGGTCAGACTGGGAATGCTCCCCCAAAACAGTCTGCCATTCTATTTATAGCTGTCGACATTTTACCTACCTTTCCTTTACAACACACTCTTGCCTTTTAAGGAGTAAATATTCCACAGAAGTGTAGGAGAGCTGTTCTCTTGAGCCATGCAATGAACGTTTTGCACTAGTTGATTATTCAATTACAATAGACAAGAGACAAACCATTATAAGGTATTATGAATCTACACATTGAAAGGAATCCTGCGATTTTATTTTGCCTATCAGCCTTTCCATCTGTACTGATATTACAATGAAACAAAATGTAATTTAATGGGTAGGGGACCACACAGACTGAAGCATACACTAAGAATGGCGGATGCCAGATGGCAAATTTTGTAGAGCTTCACACAACACATTTTTTTCTCCCTGGGTGTCTTGACCCAGTATCTATTCACCTCAGTTTAACAGAAAGCAAGTTTTTAACACCATCACCTCCTGCTGAAGCAATGCAGTTATGAAAAAGCAGCCTGGATTCTTTGCGTCTCATACATCAACTACAACAGTGTCAGCAAAGTTCCATTTGCAGAGTCTTTATTACTGCTGATGATGTCAGAGAAAGGAGCATGGACTGATGAATAGATTGCAGGTGGAATTTACAACACCGGCAACTAAAAATGATCTTTTGATTTATAAACTAAGAACATTCCATGTAAAAGTCACCGAGAGTGAATAAATATGTTCAAAACCCATCAGATCACATTAGGAAATCAATTTTCTATTTATAATTACCATTTAAATGCCTTTAGAAAGCTCTTCCCTTGCTATTTTGCATGTGGTGTTTAGTCTTCTAGAATCATTTGCCTTTCTGAGGGGAATCACTGCAGAGAATCCTTACACAAGGACCAATACCTACCTTTGTGAATAATTTATTCTCATTTCAAGAAAATGGAGCATGTATGTCTGTGGGCATTTTAGACACATAAACATACAGCACACAAACAGAAATGTGAAAATCTGAAAGATTATCTGCTATAATTTAAGTTATGATTGATGACAGTAATATTGTTTATAATTAGGATATTTGCTCAGAACTTTTTTCAGCAGTTAAATAAGCCAGCTTCTAATATTATCCTATTCCTTTTCTCTTCTACCCCTTTAATAAATATACAAAATTTAACATTTTCTTGTCTTGCTTTAAATACTTTTTCCTAGGAAGTATAAATAAAACTGGACATTATTTCTTATTTACAGTAGACAGCTAGAGTTAGTGACCTGGTAAAAGGTCCACACCTTGGAGTGAAGGTCAAGGTCATTCGGTTGCTTGTAAGTCTTATTTCTGCATCACCTTTTACACAGGCATCCAGTGCAAAAACACCTGACATGCTATTTTTTTTTCTTTTTTTCTTTTTTTTTTTTTTTTTGCAGTTTTTGGCCAGGGCTGGGTTTCAATCTGCCACCTCCAGCATATAGGGCTGGTGCCCTACTCCTTTGAACCACAGGCGCCGCCTCTGGCTTGCTACTCTTATGCAAGGGAACTGCGCATGAATTAAACAGCGTTATTGTTTTCAAGAACTCTTGGATATTTCATTATCAAGATATTACTTGTCTTAGTCTGTTTTATGTTGCTACGAAAGAATACCTGAGACTGGGTAAGTTATAAAAACTTAAAAAGGTTATTTGGCTCATGACTCTGATGTCTGGAAAAATTCAAGATCAGGAACTTTGTGAGGCCTTCAGGCTGCGTCTGTTCATGACAGGAGGTGAAGGAAGCAAACACTGAGAACTGGCCGATGTCAGCAGGTGTAGAGAACACTGGGCAAGACAGGAAGCAGGAGGGGGAGCAGTGGAGGACACGCCAGGTTCCCTTTAACAACCGCTCTCCTGAGAACTAACAGATGAACCACATTCACCTATTCATGGCAATTCTACCTCCATGATCCAAACGCTTCTCAATAAACCCACTATAACACTGAGAGTGAATTTCAATGCAATATCCAAACCATAGAATTACTTAAAGTGCCTTTTTATAGAAATGAATATAAAACAAACAAAAGAGAATTATTAAAAATGCAAAAAACATGCTGAGAGACCTATACTACATATCACTTAAACATTTCTGCAGAGTCTATTCTTACTTTTCAAATTTATTTTTAATTGGCATAAAATACTGTATTTATCATGTGCAACAAAATGTTTTAAAGTATAAGACAAATAGTGCATGATCTCACTCTTATGGAATTTTTAAAAGATGAATTAGAGAGTAGAATGTGATTACTAAGATTGGAGTGGTGGTGGCTGAGAAATGTTTGCCAAAATATATATAATTATAATTAGATACATAATTACAAAGGGCTTATTTTATAGCATGGTGCCTATACTTGGTGATGACATATTGTGTTATTCTAGAATGTTAAGAGTCTGTGCTATGTATTTGCACCACAAAAGTGATAACCATGTAAGTCCATTCTTATTTATAAGTTTTTATTTTACTACAGACAAATAAAAACTATAATATGTGTCATGTACAACCTACTGTTTTAAAATATGTATACATTCTGGAATGGCTAAGTTGAGCTAATTAACATATGTGTTACTTCACGTGCTATCATTTTCGGGTGTGAGAGAGTTCATTCCTTTCTCACATTATTCTAATTTTTCCTTTTTTTTTTATTAACACTATTCTAATTTTACTTTCTTTATTGACTGTGCCACCACCCTCACACTTCTCTTTTTGACATTAGTAGAGATTGTTCATTCGTTATCATTCTTTCATTCGTCTGACATTTATTGGTTCTAATTCAGACGCTCGACTTGTCCTGTAGTGGAATATCCTTCTGGACAGTGTCAGAGATGTGCTGTATGTATTAGAGAGTTGGTTTCCAGAAGACATGGAAGAAGCATCTGTTTCTGCACTAGAGATAGCCTTCAGAATACCCCACATTATTACGTGGCGTCAGTACATCAACGTCAATGTTCATTTCAAGACTTCCATGGCTTCAGCAAGTAATCCAGAGGGCTCTTTTAAAATAGAAACTTTATTTTTTGAGACTGTTATAGATTTATATATGTATATACATATACATACACACATTCACACACACACACATACACACACATATATATATTTATACCATATACCTCACTGAGTACTTCTGTCAGAGCTTATATTATTCTTTTATATAATTTTCCATGGTTATTCTACAGATAGTACATGGCGATTTTCTTTAATTTATCAAAAAATTGCCTCTCTAAATTTTTCTACCAGTCAGAGGCATAGCAGATATATCTCTCAGTTAATAGACTTGGATGCGGAGGAAACTTAAGGTTTCTATTATCTCAAATTACTCCTGAGTTGGATCTACCTGGATTAGTATGACATTAATCTTAGTCTTTGAGGAAAAAAGGTTTGCCCTGATCTCTAATGTCGGGTTTTGTCAAGGTCTGAAGGGGCTTATACGCTGTCAAGGTATCAAGGGACAGGTCTTCAAATCAACCATCCTCAAGTCAGCATGGACATAAACTACCACTTGAACATGGCCTTTGGGCCCAGCACCTCTCACGCTGCACTGAGTACCATGATGGGCAGAGGAAGGTGCTTGAGATGCTCCTCAAGGTCATATTAGTCTAAATAGAGAGCAAAACTCTGCTGCTTCCTCAGTGGGATGCTAGAGAGAGAACATGTAGTTTAATAGTGAACAAATCACTAAAACGAAAAGTCCTCATTTATAGCATTTGTCGATGACTGGTGGGTGAATACTCCCACCTTAGTCCATGAACCAGCAATGTGCAAAAGTAGCTCCTGAGTGTTGGTTTCAGCTGGATCCAGCAACCCACTGTGTCTACTGCATTCCTCATCACTGTCTCTTTCCTCAACCAAACTGTAGAAAGAAGGTGAGGAAGGGACTCATTTTTTTTCTAGTGAATGCTTCTAAGGCATTTTTTTCTCTACCCTAAACCCAAATCCCATTCCTTCTTGGAGTTTAGGTTTTTGTAACAAAGTACAAGTACAAGTATAGGGTATTTCTACTTTCCGTGTTATTTCATCCCTTTCTCCAAAAGCATAAGTGAAGGAGTGTGCATGGAGGGAGGAGAAATATTTATTCAACAATCTTGTCAGAAAAATTTTAAGATAATAGGCTTCAATGGCTTCAGGAAATAATCCGGAGAGCCCTTTTTAAATGGGAACTATATCTTCAGAGTAGTGTTTGGTTAATACAAAAATTGAGAGGAAGGTGCAGGGCTTTCCCACGAGCTCCCCTGCCCACACATAAGCACAGCCTCCCTCACTGTGAACTTCTTGTATCTTGCACAGACTCATCATCATCACCCAAAGTCCATAGTTTAAATTTTGACAAATCTGTAATGACTTGTGTCCACCATCACACTTCTGTACAAAATAGTTTCGTGGCCTTTAATATCCCTGGTACTCCACCCTTTCACGGTTTCTGTCCTCCAACCTCCGGCAGCCACACGTCCCCTCCCTACCTAATTTGGTCTTTCCCAGAATGTCATATAGTTGGAACCATACAGTACAAAACTTTGTAGAGTGATTTCTGTTACTTTTTAAAATCTCCTTTTATCTGTTTTCATCCTGTGTAGTGTCTCTGGTAGATGTAGCATAATTTATTTATCTGTTCACCTGCTGAAGGGCATTTTGCTTGATTCCAAGTTTGGACCATGAAGCTGCTATGTGCAGGTTTTTGTGTGAAAATAAGTTTTCAGTTCTTTTAGGTAAATATCAACAAGTGCGAGTGGTGAATTTTGTAGTCACAGCATGTTAGTTTTGTAGCGGCCACACTGTCTTCTAAAGTGGCTATACCATTTGCACTCCCATTAGCAATGAATGCAATTGGTGTTGCCAGCATTTTGATTTTAGCCATTTGAGCATGTAATTGTTGTTTTAATTTAAATTTTTCTAATGGCATATGATATTGAATATCTTTTCATCTACTTATTTGTCATCTGTCTATCTTTTTTGGTGAGATGTCTATTTAGATCTTTTGCCTATTTCTTACCTGGTTATTCCTTTTTTTATTGTTGAGCTCTTAGTGTTCTTCTGACACTTTGGGTAACAGTCCTTTATCACACTGGCCTTTTGCAACTGTTTCCTCTATGTCTGTGACTCGTTTTCTCATGCATTGGACAGTATCATTCACAGAAGTTTTTTTTTTTGTTTGTTTGTTTGTTTTTTGTAGAAACAGAGTCTCACTTTATCGCCCTCATATAGAGTGCCATGGTGTCACACAGCTCACAGCAACCTCCAACTCCTGGGCTTAGGCGATTCTCTTGCCTCAGCCTCCCGAGTAGCTGGGACTACAGGAGCCCACAACAACGCCCAGCTATTTTTCTGTTTTGTAATTCGGCCGAGGCTGGGTTTGAACCCACCACCTTTGGTATATGGGACTGATGCCCTCCCCGATGAGCAATAGGCACTGCTCAGAAGTTTTTAATTTGAAGGTAGTCCACCCCATTGATGATTTCTATCATAGACTGTCTTTGGTATTATATCCCAAACCTAATCACTATATTCAGGTAATCTAGATTGTTCTTCTATGTTACCTTCTAGGAGTTTTATAGTTTTGTGTTTTACATTTAGGTCTATGATCTATTTTGAGTTCATTTTATTTATTTATTTTATTGTATTTATTTCAGATAATATCAGGCCGCATATGATTAGGTTACATTGTTTTTGTTTGTTAAGCAAAGTCCAATTTGTCCTTGAGTCTTTCACCGCAGAGGTGGGATGTAATTTTTGAAAAGGTGTAAGGTCTGCATCTGGATTCTTTTGTTTTTTGGGCATGTGAATGTCCAGTTGTTTCAGTACCATTTGCTGAAAGAACTATGTATTTTTTTTTCACTCTTCTACCTTTTCTTCTTTGTTACAGAACAGTTGACTATATTTATGTGGATATATTTCTGAGCTTTCTAGTCTGTCCCATTAATCTGTCTATTCTTTCACCTAGGGTGCCTTATTTATAATCTCTATTTTCTTCTTTAGACATTGGGACCTTGAACCCTGCAAATGTTATCCTATAATTATGTCTGCATTGTAAATTGGCTCACCAGTTGACGATTTAAACTAAATACAATTAAGTTATAACTACCCATCTTTCCTCTGCAGTTTGTTCTTAAATTTAGCGTTTAGGGCAAAGGCGTAAACAATTTCTTAACAATAAAATTCACAAAACCAATCTTTTTTTCTAAACTTACTTTTATTTTTGCCTTCTATGAGTCCCCAGAGGAAGTTCGGACTATGAGTCCTCCTACTACTGTTGTAAATCAGTAGTGACCTATATACCGGGAAGTGGTCAGCCTCACCAATGCTGTTGCAATGGTTTCCTCCTGTGATTGTTCCATCAGAATGCTGTTTTCCTGTCTCACTGACACTGCACTGGTCAGCCACCTGCAGTGGTCATAATAATAAAAGGATCTTGCAGGTTCTTATGTCAGAGGTCTTTCCTTTGTAATGTTTTTTGCACCTACTAAGACTTATTTTTATGATGATTTTTTAAAAGAGCACTAAATTTATTCTGCAGATACAGGTTCAAAGTCAAGTTTTCTTTGAATTCAATTTTTTTTTCCTTAAGTAATCTGGAAAAAGTTCCTAACCATTTTGAATGCATTTTTGAATGTTCAAAACTCTTTGCAAAAATTATACATGTATGCAGAATCTGTATGCCAATGTGCTTTAAAATTACGATGTAAACGTTGATAATTCATTATGATCACAAAGACAAAGAAATGATGTTATTGATTCAGTCATGTAGAAATAATTAGGATATGATGTTGAAAATGTTTTAACCTTTCTTAAATATATACACTTTTTTTTGTTCCTAGGGGGAAGCAAAAGCCGACAGGAGGAATTACCACAAAGAAGGAGACATTTAAAGAGTCCTTGCTTCACACATGTTCTATTTCTTTGGTACATTTTCTGAACCCCAGAATATATTATAGATGCTACGAGCTATTTTTCCGCAAGTGGAGTTAACATAGATGTGTATAAAAATAACACTTTTACAATGAGAGTGGGATTGCTAACTAATATAACCTTTATGGAAAGAAGTATGGAGAATCCTCAGAGAACTAGAAGATGACCTTCCATTTGATCCTGCAACCCCATTACTAGGTATCTTCCCAGGAGAATAAAAAATCATTTTACCACAAAGACATTTGCAACAGAATGTTCATTGTAGCCCAATTCATAATTACCAAGTCGTGGAAGCAACCCAAATGCCCATCAACTTATGAATGGATTAACAAATTGTGGTATATGTATACCATGGAATACTATTCACCTGTAAAATGATGGAGACTTTACATCTTTTATGTTTACCAGAATGGAGTTGGAATACATTCTTCTTAGTAAAATAGTGCAAGACTGGAAAAATATGTATATATCCAATTGTACTCAATACTACTATGAAACCAATATATAAACACTTACACAATCATATGAATGATAAAACACAAATATAGTCTAGCAAGGGGGAGGGATGAGGTGAGGGAGGGGAAGGGAAGGAGAGAGGATAGTTGGTGGGAGGAGGAAGAGCATTTGGTGTAATCTCACCTGATGTGCACAATGCAAAGGTATATTTCAGAATAACTAAGAGTAAATTTTAAATATCTTAACACAAAAAACAAGTGAGGTGAGATTTATGTTAATCAGTCTGATTTAAGCATTCCACATTGTATATCCAATAATCACATTGTAGCCTATAAATGTATACAGTTATGATTTTACTTAGAAATTAAATGAAAAAGTTCCCAAAGAATTAATGAACATTACAGGGCTGTAAAGAGTTTAGTGATAAGATGTTCTGTAGGCACTATAAGCACAAACTTTTCCTATGTTTGTTACCACCATCTGCTCTCTCACTCATCTTACTCTTCCCCAATGTTCCAACTGGGATTCTAAGGTCCACTAGCTCACCCGCTCAAATAAGAAAGTTGCTAATTTTCCATTCCCCACCCAATAAGAAAGTTGCTAACTTTACATTTCCCACCCAATAAGAAAGTTCCTAATTTTCCATTCCCCACCCCCACCTCTCAACGTTCTCTTGACTCTGCCTCTCCGAAGCTCACTCTCAATGTTCAATGTCTCAAACCCTATTCCTCTCACTCAGACTATTGCAGAAATGCCTTAGCTCTTGGTGCCTCAGCCACCTACAGCCTCCATCCCTCCCCATCTATCCTTCTCTCCATCCCTCAAAGTAACCCATACAAAAATCACAGATCTAGAGATACCATTTCCTCTTTTAAAATTATCAATATCTCTCTCATTTCCTTTTTAATAAATTTCAAACCAATTAAATACATTAGCATTGCATTGAAGATTTGTTTCTATCTAGTTCTCAAACAACTCTTCAGCAATCCACCGTCATCCTACACCCACACAATATTTGCTATTTCCTTAAAAGTGACACAGCTGGTGCATTCTATGTCAAAATTTTTCTTCATCCTTTCTTGTCTCTGAGTCAAGATGTCAATTTTACTTTGTAAATACGTTTCAAATTTTTAAATGTATGTAGAGGAGTTAACAGATCTGAAGCCTCTGAGGAATGTTTAAGAAACAGGGATTGCTTTTGTGAAGGGCAGTAACAGTGGTTGTTCTGGGGGAAGGACTCATTTGTATATTTGCTCTAGAGACACTAAAACAAGGGTTGATAGCCGCCATGTAATATTCATGTCATGAAGTGAGTTGGGCTAATTCTTTGTAACACAATAGAATTTGAAGAAATAAGTAAATTTACAGAAACACAGTCTTTAGCTATTTTTTTCAGAAGAGAAGACCAATTCAATGGCATTAAAAAAAAAAGAACATTGATGTATTGCTAACCTAATCTCTGCATATATAAGCTCTCTTTAATCCTCACTACTGTACACAATATTTTTAAGAATGCTCGCTCACAAGAGCAGAAGAATTCCCAAAGGTGTAAGCAACAGAGCCAAGACTTAAACTCTAAATTGACTCACTCAAAATGATGCTTATGACCTTACCACCATTCTCTGAGCTGCCAAGTGCCCACTTATGAAAGATATGATAACAGGGTCTCTTTACTATCAGGAAAAAAAGAAATCTGTGATTTAAAACAAAAGGCTTTTTCAATATTCATATTTGATAATTTAATACACTGGTAAAATTTTTTCTTTTAATTTCTAGGTGGATTTTTTTAAATGTATTGTTTAAAAAGGCTATCACATGAAACAAGTCCCTGCTCTATCTAGGAAATATTAATCCAAGGAAATGAATACAAGTGTTCCTGTTTTATGCTCTTATGCACCTGCCCAAGGTCTTCTAATAAGATCCACTTTAGGAGATTAATGGCAATATATTTTCATGACACCTGCAGTACAGAATTAACCTCTATGATGACACTTATGTGCCTTGGTCATAAAATTCAATGCTCCAAACTCACTACTCCAGCTTCTGCAGTAGGCTCTATATTCTCCATTAATACTAAACTTGTCAAGAGACTTCCAAACTTCTTTGATGTAAAGAAAAGCTCCCAGAAAGCATTTCCTTTGTTTTAAATTGTTCTGCATCCTTCACAATATATAAGAAACATACATATTAGAGGTAAATATCAACACAGAACTGTCCAAACCACAAAGAGGACTGATATCTTGAAAACTCCCCTCAACCATGATCATGTTATAAAAAGTAGATCTGAAAACAGAAACATAAAAGAAAAACAGCATGCACGTGTGTGTTCAGTATTTTATATGGTTTACATCCAAACATGGTCATTTTTAATAATGCTGCCATTTTATCATGGAATGTTTTATCTTCCCATGCACACAATCATTTTCCAAGTAAACATTTATAAATGCTAAATTCATTGATGTACTATGCAACTCAGAAGTGACTTTATATTTTTTATTTATTCAACATTAAAGATCTAAATGTTGGTCAAAGGAAGGGCAAATGGGGGAGTGGCTAACAATTGAATAAACTGTGTTTGCACTTTTCCCAAAATTTGCTCAACCTAATATACTGTCCCATCCATCACTGCTGGTGTGATCCTGACTGAGTACATTTCGGCACTGGCGGTTACGTGAGGTTGGCCAGTGTCTGCTCTAAATCCTACTTTCCCTTCTGCAACTTCCCAGGATTTGATTAAAGGTGCTGGCTTCAGTTTACACTGCCACAGTTCCCATGTAAACCGTTTCTGACTCGTTTAAGGGTAGCATTCTTTTATTTATTTATTTTAATTAAATCATAGCTGCGTACATTAATCCAATCATGGAGTACAATGTGCTGGTTTTATATACCATTTGAAATATTTTCATCAAACTGGTCAACAAACCCTTCATGGCATTTTCTTAGTGGGTTAAGACATTTATATTCTACATTTAGTAAGTTTCATCTGTCCCCTTCTAAGATGCAGCATTCTTTTATTACTGGACATTCACATTTTTTCTGCTGGAAAAGAAGTAATCGTGAACATCTACCTGAGTAAATTTTCCAAAAAGATTTTAATAATTTACTGTTATAATACTATTTCTTAGAAATCGAAACTTTGTAAATGAGTTGTTACATACTTCCTTCTTATTAGTCAATAAGCCCTTTGGTCCGTTAAGTTTTTGGTGGTGGAAGGAGGCTGTGAACACAGTTCAAGGCTAAACACAGCATTAAGTCCTATGACCATCGATATTTTAGGAGAAGGAAAAGAAACAGCTGGTACTGCAGCATTCAGACAGGCCATTTACTCTGTGAGGCTGAGATAAGACTTAGCACAATGTCAGAAGAAAGTAATGAAAAAGAAGGTCCAAATGGCAAGTAGATTTGAAAGTAAATATGGAATACAATGGAAACAGTTAGTCACCAAAGCATGCTCCTGACTAGTCTGAACTCCTTTACAACGGTTGAACCAAATATATTATGCATATCACAATGCATGCAGAGAGTACATCAATATTTGAAATTAAAATAATTCCCATGTTATATATAACATAATTTAGCAGAACCAAAGATCAATGTACAGATTTAAGGATTTGTTTTCTTAATTAAAAGGAAAATCATACCACTAATTAACTTTGAAATTTAAACTTGTAACAAATTTATAAGTCATATGTAATGATATTAATTCATTTAATAAACTAACGAGTATTAATTTAGTGTTTCAGAGTTTATAAGTCACTAGAACCTATTTGATAATATTCAAAAGAGAGGAATTAACCCCTACTTTCAAGGAATTTATAATCTGGTGTCAGAAAACATAACCACAGCTTATATAATTTAATGTGATTACGTTTATAATGAAGAAAGCCAAGGTAAATTTTATAATTCACTAATACAAAGCAAATAGGATGAGAGTGTGATCAAACATAGGATTATGGGTTACAAATTGTCTTAGATTTAAGAATTATCAAAGTCCCTATCTATTCACATGGATTAAGGCAAGTGCAGAAATAACGCTCTTTATGAGCTGGTTGAACTATGTATGAGTTATGTGGTAAATCACCAGGCTCAGTTTATAGCATGCTACTGGGTCTAAAGTGGGAATCAACTTAGGAAATCCAAACCACCATAGGCATAATGCCTGGAATCAGAGCTAGGAGCACACAATTCTCAAATGGCAATTGCTCTCAGCCTCTGTTGACAGAGAAGAGAGAAATGAAGCCAGACCTTCAGGATCAATTAAAAAACTAAATTTCCAAACCAGAGCAAAATTAACCATTAATTTTATTAATCCATTACATTAAAAAAATTCAGTAATTCCCCTATCCAAAGGGGATCTATTCCAACTTTCTTAAGAAGTCTTTCTTAAGTCTTTCAGAATTCTTATGTTAAGAAATCTTAACATATCTTAACATAATTAAGAACACTTAATCCTATATATACTGTTTCATTTCTATACATATATGTTTGTTTTTCATACACACATATTTATGATATCATTTGTCACAGCAAAAGATTAACCATAAGAACTGATAATAAAATAGAACCATATATGTAATAGAAGTTTTGTGGAGAATGGTCTTTCTTATTCAAAATATCTTATTGTGCTTTATTTCCCTCTTCTTGGGAAGAAGTGACATGATGCCAGGCCAGGCAATGAGATGAAGCGAGGTGAATGATGTAGGCATTGAAACGAAGGCTTAGGTTACCATGGATCTTTTAATGTACGTCAGAAGGAGGATCACCTGTTTAAAGTAAGCCTCTCTCATCGAGCCACGAATAACCGTGTGGACGGTGGGTGTCAGCACTGACTGTTGATGACTAATGGGTGGGCAGCACCGGGGCAGCCTGGATCCACTGGACAAAGAGGTAATTCATGTCCCAGGTGGGATGATGGGAGAATTCAGCTACTACTCAGAACAGCTTGCAACTTAAAATTTATAAACTGGTTATTTCTGTAATTTACATTTAATATTTACACACTGCAGTTGGCCACAGGTAACTGAAATCATGGAAAGCACTACTATGGAAAAGAGGGGACTTCTGTAATGATAATTAACTATGTCAAAAACAAATACAGTTTCATTAAGCTCCCCAGAGCTTAGCACACCTCTTCTCCTGTGGAATGAATCATCAGATTATGGAGCCAACTTCAAGGGCAGTGTTTAGCAGAGTTATTATACTGAAGGCAACAGATATGATCACTTTGCAAACCAGCTAAGAAGAATGACATAAGGCATTAAACCACACATCACTCTGTCTCTTTCTGGGACCTCAGTTTTGTCCAGCCTCTTCTGTTTCATGTTTTATCCATTCCCCCACCTTCTGGTTAATTCTGCCACTCCAGTTGAATTTTAAACCAGTTTGTCTCTACAATTTTCATGAAGGACTTGAACATTAACCTGGCTAAAAAAAGTTTACTGCAGTACTCACTTGAGCTTCAGAAGTACTCAACAAAAAGGGGCACATATTTTTTTCCTGTGACTATGAGAAGATACTATAGTCTATTTATAAAATGTCTAAGAAGGACAAGTTTCTCAAAATTATACAAAAATGTTTATCCTGTTACTTAGGAGGCTGAGGCAAGGGAATCGCCTAAGCCCAGGAGTTGGAGATTGCTTAGAGTTATAAGAAAAAAAAAAAAATTACAGGTAAAAAGAATTTAAAACTAAACTGTATTTGCTAGCAAAAAAAGAGAAAAACCCTAACAAAAAGATCATCACTTGAACCTATTATGTGGATCTTGTTATTATTTTCTCATTGTATAATGAATCTATTCCTATCAAGTTCTGTTAATATTCTCTCAAGGTTAAAAATTTAAAACCTCCTCCAATTTAGGATACAAACAAATTTAGGTTCTAATGGGCACCACTGCTGCTCACATTGCACTCATATAAAAAGATTTTAGGTAAGAGCTGTTGACTACATTTGGTGACTATTCTTGCCCTGACATGCAGAAAGGAATTTTTCAAAAGTTGATTGCAAACAAAACGATAGGACCTTGTCACCTGCTGACAAAACACCTCTACTAATTTTGTGGTTATGTCTTTTTAAACCCTTATGGTTTTGGTCTTTGCATTTCCTTCTTATAAATTAATGGCCAAGCCCATATTTGAATTAATAGAAACATAAAGGTAGGGGGAATTGAAGGAAATAATCTATTTTATGTCTTATATTTTTCAGACATTTACTGAAGACTACTAACTTGGTATTTCCTTCTCAACTTTCTCCTTTTGGAAATGCTCAGAGGGAAACTGAGGTTATTGCCTCAGTACATTCAGATTTTCCCTATTTATTTATCATGCTATACTTAGAACCACTCTCAGTTTATTATCTGAAATATGCTCTCAGCATATATTTATCATATATTTATTTACTCCCAACATAAAATTGTCTTCTTGTTTTAAAATGGTGGAATCATATTTAGATATTCTAATTCCTTTTCAAAACTGTACTATATTAATTTGCTTTTTTAAAATTTTATGATTATTTACTACATGTTATATGAGAAAATCAAACAGTATATACAACACTTTTTTGTTGATTTCAAATAGAAATTAAATTTGGTTTATATTAATCTTATGGAAATGTTCACTGGATATAGTATTTCTTCTTTTGTCTAGAAGATAACCAGTCTCCTCACCTATAAACTATCTTATTTACAAAATGATACATTCTATCTCTTAAGATTAATATGGGAATTAAGCAAGTCCTGGATGTCTTGAACAATTTGCACTATATTCATCAGTTTTTCTGGACTTTCTAGTAGTTTTAAACAAGTTAAATATGAAAATAAATTGTTTTAACATACAATATAGAAATGTGGAGGGTAAAAGAAGTCAATAGATGTCACAGAAGGGTCAAACCTGAAAATGTAGGTAAATTTTAATATGCATGCCTTGGCACTTAAATATTTAGAAATATACTCATTTTGTTTAATTACAGCAACATAGTGTTAATCAAGAGTGAGAAATCTCCGTTAATAATATTTAACTTTTAATTATACTTCCCAGTGATAAAAGTCCAAAATTCTATCCACTTCAGGTTAAAAATTCAAACCTTTTAACATTAGCGAGGTTCATAATTGATGCCAAAGTATTTTAACAGCTATGAAGTCATCTGATCCCAAAAGCCCAGTGATAAAAGCAGAGGACAGAAATATTTTCTCTTTATTTCACTAAAAGGAATATACTGACTCAAATTTCCCAAACCCCACCACTTTCATAGGACCGGGAATAGGAGAAATTGAGATAACATCTAGGCTGACTATATCCATAAGATTTTTTTCACTCACGTAATTGAAAGATCTATCCAGTGAGGAAATAAAATAATTACAGACACAATATTTATCCCCATCTACTATAATTATAATAAATAAAATGTATGTGGTTCAAAGTACATTGTTTGAGGCCATCAATCGTAAGAAGGCAAAACTTCCTTATTATGAATTAGACCAATCCAGTCATTGGTATCATGTTTTTAATTCCCTTTATATTAATCTGAATACTTGGGCAGATTTAATAGTTGCTTGCAGAATCCAGCTCTGTAATTTTTTCCCGCTCTGTGAGTGCTATATTTCGTAAGATTCATAATCAGATAAAAGGCTTTGAGATAAAGCATTAAAACATTGAAGTATTTGCTACAGTTATGCTATTGTTGCTATTAATTCCTATCAGAATCAATTACGTGTTTCAGGCCTCTGGATAGAGGATTCTGTACCTGCTGATTGAAAGAGCAGGAAGTTTATTGCAGTTGTATGTACAAGAGTCCTTCCCTTTCTCTCCAGCCCTCATAGCAATCATCAATAACATAACCTTCAGTACAATGGGCTGTCAGTGCCTTCCCTCTATTAGAAGAAAAATACACCACACATTTCCATAGCGAATAGGCAATGCAAGCTGAAAAATGTGATAATGTGAAGAGACGCATTCCTTCAAGTTATTTCACCTAATTCTATTTGACACCTGGAAGAAAGTGATATTTTATCTTCCTATTGTAGATCCTGAATGGGAACAACGGAGGTAATATATTTTGGACTTCTTAAGTTAGCTCAGAAGAGAAAAGTTGTCCTTTACGATGATGGTTCATTGTGGCAGGTTTTATTACTGTGGTTGTCATGATATGGGGTTGATCTGAGAAGAATTTTCCAAATTTTGCAGGATGTTTGTTAATTAGAACTCATTATGCAATAGTACAGACCTACTCTCAGTTACTAGCATTAAATTTTATTTGTAATATTATTAATACAGAATCTAAAACCAAAATACAAATTATTCTATGTTAAGAATATAATTTAGGACTGCTCTATCTCATTATAACTACCAATAAGAAAATTTATTTTTCAAATGTCAATTGGAAATGCTCATGAACAAATCACTTAAAATATAATGTGCTTAACTGCTGTGATTGGTAAATTACTATATTATTCTCAGTAGAGACATAACAGTAATTCCACCTTGTAGGAAAGAAAGCTGGTCCAGTAGTGAGATAGACAGCCATACCGGGTGATGAGCTTATTTTCATGAGAAGTGTTTAGAGATAAAAATGTCAGCATATAGGAAACAGGGAATTTTAAAATAAAATAATGGATGAACCAATTTACCGTAAATTTCCTCCTTATCTTGGGATTCTATGCTTCTAGGAAAAGGAATTTGAAGGAAAAGATTAAAAGTGGTCAAGATTGCACCAAAGCAATCTAAGAATGTGTGGGAAGAGCTCTTTAGTAGATAAAGTTAACTCATAGCAAAGACCTATGTGTGCCACTATGTATAAATCATCTCAGTTAATTTTTATATGAACCTGAGTTAAATATCATTCTCGATCTACCCCCCAACAGTTAAAAGAGAAGGAGATTTGCACAAAGTTCCACAGTCAGTTATGTGGAGCTAGAACTCCAAAGCCCATGCATTCGGCCACGCGGCATTTCGTCTTTAAAATCCTATATGTGCTCTTCTAATTATTTTTGAAAGAGTGTAATTCTAACCCTATTAAATAATATTATTGTCAAAACTTTGGAGACAAATCCACCTGAAATAGATTGTCTCAGGCGACCTGCCAAAAACAGAATTCCAATGCTCATGCAAGGCTCCTGACCTGGCCATCTCATTTTAGTGGCATCTCCTAACAGGTATTTCTGGATATTCACCCAAAAAAACACTGGAAGTGGTACAAGAGTCCCAAGGGAAGTCTCAGCACACCCACACTGGTATTTTGAGATCTTTCTGTGAGAATAGGAATGCATTACATCAGAAAACAAGCTTCCTGACCTCATATTGCAGAAATCAAGTGTAATTTCTATAACTCTGTCCAAGAGCCCTACAGGAATCCACCTGAGACTTATTGTCACCTACCAGGTTGGTTGTAATGGAATCCCAGTCTAATCCAAACTTGCTTCATTGAAGAGTTCTCCTAAGAATTTTTTTTTTGCCTTAAAATTTTTTTCTTTAACAACAATACTAATATTACTACTCATTTTCCTTGAACAATACGATAACTGAATTTATTTAAAGTAACAGTGTATTTATGCAGGGAAATAAATACATATTCAAGTTAGGCTAAGGTAAATTGTATCCTTTTTTAAAAAAAGGTCTCTAGACTTCTCTACCATTCATCACAGGTTTTGTAAACCTCTCTATTTTTCTGACTCCACCTGTCCCCTGAGACCCATCCACTTTCTCAAAGAAGAGCCTTGGCCACCAGTGTCTACTGTTTCCTTATAATACAAAGGTCCAACAATTTAGTTCCATAACTCATCCTAGAAAAATTACTACATATTTAATTGCTGAGTTACTGTGGTGACCTTCAACGTCCTCCCGCAGGGAAGCTATGCACCAAAGCCAACACCTAGTCAACCCTTCAAAGCAATTTTGGAGGTCTTTCTCCAGAATGGCCATAAGAATGCCTTCATATGAGGCGTGACTCATCCTAGGAAAAGGGCTCCATATCTTATTGCTGAGTATCAGTCCAGTCACCAGAGGGCCAAGAGGGAGTACTTTGAAGGCTGCCATAGTGATATTCAGCATGGAGGTACATAGTATTTTTTGTAGGATGAGTTTGTGAGCTTAATTGTCACACCTCGCAAGACGACACTCTCACAGCTATTGCAGAATAAGAGTTTCACAGTTGCCTTGAAA
The DNA here is from genome assembly GCA_963573935.1 of Arctocebus calabarensis. NCBI lineage: Eukaryota > Metazoa > Chordata > Mammalia > Primates > Lorisidae > Arctocebus > Arctocebus calabarensis. The sequence continues at coordinate 39,235 of CAUYON010058833.1, forward strand.
GGTGGAAGCGGTGCTGCCATTGATACATAGCTTCCCAAGAAGATACTTTGGAGGTGATCAGAATGATATTAGGCAATGAGGTATGTCCACTTTTTTCTAGAATGGGTTCATGAACTTAATTGTCAGACTTCATATAAAGCCTCAGGATATCTCAGACTCTGCAAGCCATGATGAGGACACTTGCCCAAGAACCCCATCACATGTGCTGTGGCAGGGACACCCAGAGCTGCAGTGCCCGGGTGGGACCCAGAGGGAACTGCAGAAGTGGGAACCCTTGCCCGGACCCTACCCAACTAGACCAGGTGACAAAAACCAATGAGTGCAAAGGGGGCAACACTCCTGGGCAAACTTTGGCCACTGCAAGTCAAAACCTGAAAAGTGACATACAAATTCTTCTTTCTTCCATACCATGGACAGACTGTTCCAGAAGCCCTCTCCTGGAAACACTACACATGACTGAGCTTCTATTACTAGGCAGGATGTTTGTCCTGGTAATACACCAAACCCCAAATCGTATTTGCTCATAATTGTTTTCCCTCCTTCTTTCATACATATAGCTCTGGGATTGCACCTGCAAAGCCTGAGAACCTTAGCTTTGCTTCAGTCTCTGATTTTGAAAAGACACTTACCTAAACTTTTTTTTTCCCTTGTTAGCTTTCAACATTGCTTAAAACAAAGAAAAGCAAACAGAAGTTTAATCGGGAGAAATGTTGTTTAGTTTAACATTAGTACTAAAGCAATTTTCACACAGATTTCTAAATGAAATTTAAGCAATTCATAAACATATAACCATAATGTAAGATTTTCTTGCTGTCTTGATTAAATTGTAATAAAACTGACTATATTTCCTATTTAATTAATCATCACCAAAATTTACAAAATAACCTTTTCAGCTTTGGGATTTCAGTAGTTTTTGTGTTTTATTTCTCTATATAGGTACTGACTTCCACTTTAAAACGGAAAATGTCACTGTCAGAAAATGTACTTTCCTGGTGCTTTGAGGTCAACAGTTTAATTTTAGGTAAGCACTTTCCTTTCTTTTATGCCCATATCTTCATTATAGCTTACTTTCACATAAAGCTAAATGTACTCTTTCATCACCAAGGGAATAAAAAGGTTAATTTAAAGCAAGATGAGGAAAAAAATAAGTTAGTAGTTTACCATAACCAATGTCTGATTCTCTTTAGTTTCTTATTCATTTAATCATTCACATTTAGAAATATTCCAGGCACCACAAATATACAGACTAATTCAATGAACGCCCGAGAGCCTATAACTCCAGCCTACCTAAGCCTGACATCTAGCAAACCTGCTTCAGATTTCATTGCTGGTGGGAATGCAAACTAATACATTCCTTTTGGAAAGATATTTGGAGAATACTTAGAGATCTAAAAATAGATCTGCCATTCAATCCTATAATTCCTTTATTAGGTATATATCCAGAAGACAAAAAATCACATCATAAGAAAGATATTTCTACCAGAATGTTTATTGCAGCCCAATTCATAATTGCTAAGTCATGGAAGAAGTCCAAATGCCCATTGACCCACGAATGGATTAATATGCCCCTTTTGGAAAGAAGTATGGAGAATACTCAGGGATCTAAAAGTAGACCTGTCATTTGATCCTGCAATTCCTCTACCAGGTGTATATCCAAAAGACCAAAGATCACTTTATAACAAGGATACTTGCACCAGATTGTTCATTGCAGCTCAATTCATAATAGCCAACTCATGGAAGAAGCCCAGGTACCCATAGACTCATGAATGGATTAATAAATTGTGATAGGTGTATAACATGGAATATTATGCAGCCTTTAAAAAGATGGAGACTTTACTTCTTTTGCTTTTGTATGGATGGAGCTGAAGCATGTCCTACTTAGTGAACTATCTCAAGAATGGAAAAAGCAGTATCCAATATACTCAGTACTATTATGGAACCAATTTACAATCACTCATACTGTCATATGAAGAATAGATCACAACTGTGGCCCAAGATGAAGGAAGGAGGAGGGTAGGAATGAGAGGGGAGAGGGGAGGTCAGATCGATGAAGGGTGAATGGTGGGATCACACCTATGATGCATAATGCAAGGGTACATGTCGGATCTATTAGTATAGAATATAAATGTCTTAACACAATAATTAAGTAATGAAATGAGGTGTATATTAACCAGTATGATGTAAGCATTCCTAATTCTATGTGAAATCAAAATTCCTAATCTATATGAAATCAGTACCCCAAAAATGCATTAATATATACATGATCTATGTGTTTATGATTTAATAAAAAAATTTCAAAAGTGAATGAGTCAATGAATAAATAAATAAATGGATTTTGTTAAATTAAAAAGTTTTGCACAGTTGAGGAAATAATTAACAGAGAAAATAGACGAACTACCAACTGGAAGGAAATATTTGCAACAAAGTACTAATATCCAAATCTAACAGAAAAATCAGATCCAAATAACAGAGAAAACAGATGAACTATGAAATGGAAGGAAGTATTTGCAATAAAGGGCTAATATTCAAACCTACAAAGAACCTAAAAAATCGGCAAGAAAAAAATCAAACAACCTCATTAAAAAGGGCAAAAGATATGAACAGAAGCTTTTCAAAAGATAGATAAATAAACAATAAACATATGGGGAAAAATGCTTAATGTCAATAATCAGGGAAATGGGAATTAAAACCACAAAGACACATTCTCCTGTTAGAATGTCCTTTATTAAAAAGTCCAAAAACAATAGATGCTGGCATGGATGCAGAAACGAAACGCTTATTACTATCATTATTTAATTTAATGACTAAGGTGACTGTTTCCGTTTGGGGATTTTGTTATGTGAGCTAATCTTACTGGAGTTAGGTGATATCTCAAAGTAGTTTTGATTTGCATTTCTCTGATGATTAAGGACGGTGAGCATTTCTTCATGTGTCTGAAGGCTGTGTGTCTGTCTTCTTTAGAGAAGTTTCTCTTCCAGTCCTTTGCCCACCCCGAGATGGGAGCACTTGTTCTTTTCTTGCTAATACGTTTGAGTTTTTCTGTGGATTCTGGTTTTTAAACCTTTGTCGGAGGCATAACCTGCAAATATTTTCTCCCGTTCTGAGGGCTGTCTGCTTGCTTTACTTACTATGTTCTTGGCTGTGCAGAAGCTTTTGTTTGATCAGGTCCCAGTAGTGTATTTTTGATACTGCTTCAGAAGTGACCTTTCTCAACTTGATAAAGTATATATCTAAGTATAGGAAATATTATATTCAATGATGAAAGTTTAAAAGATTCTCCTCTGAAGTTGGTAGCAAGACAAAGATATTGGTTATTGCACCTCTGTGCAATTCTTAGAAATTCTAGCTTATGCAAAAGGCCAAAAGAAAAAGTTGAGATTACAAAGAGAAATAAAAACAGTTATTATTCATTGATATTACTGTGTGAATAGAAAATCCAATATCATGTATTAATAAATAATTAGAATTAATAAGAAACTTTGGGAAGTTTGCTAGATTGAATGCCATTACATGTAAATCTATTAATCTTGAGAATAAGCATCTAATGTAGTTATTATCAATACTTTCAAGGAGTGGAAACAGAAACCACATTCAACGCAGGTAACCAGGCTAAGTGGCAGAGAAGTTCTGAATCTGATTTGGGGTAACCAAAGTTGGCTGTGCTCTCAAATTCCAAATTTAACTGATTCACATTGTTTTATTTTTGATGTCAAAATCTTGCCTGATCCAAATTGACAATTTCCATTAAACACTAATTTGTAGGGTTAAAAATACACAAAGTCTGGTTGTAGACAGATCAGATTACCTCATCTTGTCAACTTTTAGCTAATACTGAATGGAAACACTTAAGAGTGTTTCTCATGAATGGATGTTAAATTTTAGAAACATTATTTCTTCTTCTACTGAGACAATCATATAATATTTCTCCTTTATTTTCTTGTTTTGGAAATTTCATTGATGGATTTTAATGTTAAAACCAACTTGTGTTTTTGGAATAACTTGTTCTCACCCTCTCCCTTTATACACACACACAAAAATACACATTACTCACTACATATATACACATGACTCACTGGCTCTTTCTAGAGACAGAGAGAGAAAAAAAAAGAGTGAGAGCACATGTACAATGTAACTCCTGGATTCATTTTATTGTTATTTAATACTTTATTTATGATTTTTTGCATGTACTTTCTTACATAAGCTGGTATTACAATTTTCCTTTTATTACATTTTTGTTAGGATTTGATCGAGCTTATTCTAGTTTCATAAAATGCCTTCAGCAGTATTTCTTTTTTTTTTACTATTCTTTAGAAGAGATTGTACACTACCAGAAACATTTGGTAGATTTCACTGTTTTATCAGCATGGGGTTGTAAGAATTGTGTTTATAATTATGGATTATATTATGGATTTAATTTCTTTAATGATATTATTTAAATCTTAGATTTCTTCTTTTATAAGTCTTATTAGAAAGAATTTTTTAGGAATTTATATATAATTCAAATTTTCAAATTTATTGACACAAAGTTGCTCCATCTTTAACAACCTTTAACTCTTCATTTCTATCAGCAAAATCTGTAGTAATATCTTCCTTTGCATTCCCAACATTGGTTATTTATGCTTCCTTTCTCTGTGTCTTTTTCTGAATAATCACAACACATTCGGATTTGCTAATATTATTTATTGTATTTTTTTATTTAATTAATTTTTACTTGTATCTTTGCTACACTTTTTCTCCTACAATCTATAGCTTAATTTATTGTGCTTTTCTTCTTCAGCTCATTCATTATTTGTGAGCTTTATTTATTTATTTATTTATTCATTGATTCATTCTGCCATCGAGGCTGGAGTGCAGTGATGTGATCATGCCTCAAACTCCTGGGTTCAAGCAGTCTTCCTGCCTTAGCCTCCCTAGTAGTTATGAAATTACAGTGGCATGCTAGCTTGCCCAACTTCTAACAACTTATTTTTTTTTTTAATTTTTTTTTTTTTTATTGAATCATAGCTGTGTACATTAGTTCAATCATGGGGTACAGTGTGCGGGCTTCACATGCAATCTGAGATATTTTTATCAACCTGGTTGACATAACATTCATGAGATTTTTCTCATTTCCTATGTGAAAACATTTTTGATCTGTATTTAGAAGTTTTCTCCTGACCCTTCAAATATGTACCACACATGTGATCTCACCCTTTGTCCTTATTTTAAAGCTATAGATTTCCTTACAAGCATTGTTTTAGTTTTACTTCATGAATTTTAACTAGTAGTATTT
>CAUYON010058836.1:0-32864 GCA_963573935.1 Arctocebus calabarensis
CAATGTGCTGACTTCATATACAATCTGAAATATTTTGGTCGAACTGTTAAACATAGCTTTCATGGCATTTTCTTAATCACTATATGAAGACATTGATGTTCTACACTTAGTAAGTTTCACCAGTACCCTTCTACGATGCACCGCAGGTGTGATCCCACTAATTGCCCTCCCTCCACCCACCCTCCACCTTCCTCTCCCCTCCCTTTTTAGGTAAATTTTTTTTGGAAAACAATATATCATAAATAGGTAGTGCTGCAAATTTTCTAATTAGTCACCTAATTAAGCACATAATAGCTTGTTTTATGCTATTAATGGTGATTTTTTTATGTTGCAATCTCTGATTTCTTTCATTTCTGCATTTCTAATCCCAAATCAATATGTCTAAAAATCATTTTCCTCATCTTCTTCTCTCTAGACTCATCCTCTTCTCTCAACTTCTTTGTGTTAAGGGTTTTCCTTAAACTTCTTGTCATTTGGACCTAAAATCTCCAAGTCATTCTTGATTTATTGCCTGTTCTTCTCACCTCTGAATAGATTTCTTAAAATTCTGTTTGTGATCTTCTCATTGAGCAGAAGAGAATTCTACTGAACATTGTTAATATTATAGAAAAAAGTCATAACATAGACTGACTTAGCATTAGATATTCAGTCCATTTTGGCTTAAAAATATAAGAAATAAAATACAGTGTTTACTGGTATTTGAGGTCAGTGATATTAGTAATATAAGATGAAAGAATACTTTGATTTTTTGGGGGGAGTATCGAGTTTTTTAAATTTTATTATTAAATCATAGCTGTATACATTAGTGCAATCAAGGGGTACAATGTGCTGGATTCATATACAATCTGAAATATTTTCATCAAACTGTTTATCATAGCCTTCATGGCATTTTCTTAGTTATTATATGAAGACATTTGTATTCTGCATTTAGTACGTTTCGCCTGTATTCTTCTGAGATGCACTGCAGGTGTGACCCCACCAATGTACCCTCCCTCCATCCCAACCTCACCCCCTCACCCCTCCCTTGCCCCTTTTCCCATATTCTTGTGCTAAAGTTGGGTTATAGCCTTCATATGAAAGCTATAAATTAGCTTCGTAGTAGGGCTAAGTACATTGGATATTTTTTCTTCCATTCTTGAGATACTTTGTTAAGAAGAATATGTTCCAGCTCCATCCACGCAAACATGAAAGAGGTAAAGTCTCCATCTTTCTTTAAGGCTGCATAGTATTCCATGGTATACATGTACCACAATTTATTAATCCATTCGTGGGTCGATGGGCACTTGGGCTTCTTCCATGATTTAGCAATTATGAATTGGGCTGCAATAAACATTCTGGTACAGATGTCTTTGTTTTAATGTGATTTTTGGTCTTCTGGGTATATACCTAGTAAAGGAATTATAGAATTGAATGGCAGGTCTATTTTGAAACTGATTTCTTTCATGTGGTCACCCTGCAGCTTCTTCCTTTTAGTGTAGAATTCCTTGAAGGAATTATTTATCACAGTTGCTAACTCCTCTCCTCCCACCTTTTCCTGAACCTTTTTAACTGCACTTTGCTCCCTATCACTCCCCTACAATTGCTCTTGTCAAAGGTCACTATGATATCTATGGGTAAAATCTCAGTCCTCATCCTGCCAACCTGCCCACACCATTTGGCCAGTTGCTTGCTCCCTCCTTGTAGAAACACTTCTTCCTGCCAACTTGCTGCCCCTTGACTACTGTTTTCCGTGTACTTAACTCAGGGAGTCCTCCTTCTCCAGGGTCCCTCCTACTGCCTTTCCTTTCCTCTGTACTCAGCCTTGGATTCCCCCTCTTAACCACCACCCATATGCTGGTGAGTTTGGATCCTGGCTCTGCTGCTTCCTAGTGGGCAACCTTAGATCAGTGGTTTCACCCGTCTATGCACTGAGGCTGCTGCTAAGTACCTCCTCGTAGAGTTGCCAGAGGAGTAAACAAGTTAGCTGTGTAAAGCACTAAAATGGTGGCTGGTAGGCTAATGAAATAAAGGTTTTTCCCAACCCTTCCACCTAGGCTCACACGTTAGGCCTTCGTGTGCCTGTTACTTTTAGATTTCTGTAGCATTTTCCTCTCCTTCATCACACCGAGAAAACTGTGGTCAATGCATTGCCTCTATGGCTGTCACCTTTATCTCCCCACTGCCCACTAGCTCCTGAAGAACAAGGACAGTGTCTCCCTCTGTTCCTGCTCTGTCCCTAGTACCCAGAGTGATAGGAACAGGGACCATGCATCCATGAATAGTTATGTTCTAGATGCTTAATGAAGAGTGAGGGCCTTTCCCAAGGAAAAAGCTGCAGAAGGGTCTTGGTCAGGTCATGCTGGAGATCCCAGGCCATCGAGGAAGCTGTGAAACTCAATCTCCCGTAGCCACCACAAAGGTCACTTTGTCCCTCTATCCCCCTGTGCCTGGATGGCCGAGCTTTATCCTGCAGGAGTGGTGGGTGTGCCTGAGACACCAAGCAGAGACCCAAGTCACCCTACAAGGTGCAGGAATAAGGGTTTCTGCTTATACTTAGACCTAAACTCAGTAACGAGCTGGACTGACTGGTGAGTCTGATTATGGAGGCCGCAAGGGCTGGCTCTGCCCCTGGTCACCTGTGTGACATCAGGAAGAAACGGGAGCCACTCTCTAATTCCTCAGTTATAAAATAACAGCACTCCTATTGCCATTGGGAAGGTAAAATGAGGCATTGTGCTCAGCACATTGTGAAAATGCAGATTTGAGCTTTCCATCCTCCAGCACGGAACAGACTCTTTCCACAGGTAGTGAAAATGGTAGAAAATAAGAAGGTCTAAGCACTAGTAAAGTTTTTGCCTTTTGTGCCATTGTGATTTACATGTGTTTGACCTTGAATAGGATGAACACAATTGTGATACAATACAACTCAACTTAGTGAAAAACTATTTACGGTTATATAAATACTTAAGTAATATTTATATATAAATATAAATATAATTATAAATATAAATATGCTATAAACTATATTTATATGTATATAAACATTAGTTAAATATTAGTTTATAATATATTTATATTTAAATATATTCTGTAGGCATGAATAGCCTGAGAAGAAGGTAGTGAAACTCCAATTTCACACCTTTCTTTTCTTGTTTCTCTAGAACTCTGTACACAGAGAAGTCTGAAAAGACTTCTTAAACTCTTTGAAGTCCTGCTCCATCAAGCTCATGATTCAGACAGGACAAGCTTCCAGTGAGGGGAGGAAATTAACACTGCTTGAGTACCAGCGGGCTGCCCTTTGCCGCTTCCTGATGAAATCCCCACAACTGCCCTGGGATACAGGTATTCTGAACACATCACAGAAACTCGGTCTCTAGAATCCCAGCAAGCAAGGCTTCCATGTGGGACTGAAAAAATCCCAGAGCCTCGGAGCACACTTAGCCTGTCATCATCTGGGATGGGGCAAAGTTAATGGCAGATCTATAGAAGTTCTCAGCTCTAAACATCTGGCACCATCTGCAATGTGATTCAAAAGAAAAACACTGCAAATGCATAAAATGCAAAACTTACATGCATGCTTAAGTTACAATTGCTTCTTCCTAAATGTTTCTGAACACAAAATTCTGGATTTTATTGAAGCTGCATTTTCTCATTACTTTGGGGCCTTTGCTTTGCTGGTGCCCACACAAGGCCTTTGGTCTGGACACAGCTACAGCCATGTCTGCTGTGTTCTCAGGAGACAGGGATGGATGGGCTTAGGCAGCCCATCCAGCCTCCGCCCTCACCCCTACGCAAATAAGGAGCTGATTGTCTCCAAGCATTTCATCGAGGCACCCCTTATTTACAGGGCCTTTAGAAAATCGGAAAAACTGATGAGACCTGGGAAATAGCTAGAGAGGTAACTGGAGAACTGTTCCAAAGGCACTGAGTGGGATTAGATGCTCAAACCTGTCTTCACTTCTTTTTTCCCCTTTCACATGAGCAGAAAGACAGATGTGTGGCTTCTCTATGGGTTGGTATAATGTCTGGTGTCAAGTAGAACACAATAGTCTCCTGGAATATACTCCCTGTGCTCAGAGTATCTGGAAGATCTGTAGACAATTTCCTGTGATTTTGGACCCAGATGCTCTTCTCCAAAAGGCCTTGTGATCATGATGTTGAGTATCTGAAGATTCGGAGGAAATACACTCTCAAAATAGTATTCAGCCTCAACATGTTAAAGAATGCAAGGCAGGCTTACCACCTGTGGCTCAACGGGCTAAGGCACCAGCCACGTACACCTGAACTGGCGGGTTCGAATCCAGCCCAGGCCGTCAAACAACACTGACGGCTGCAACCAAAAAATGGCTGGGCGTTGTAGCGGGCGCCTGTAGTCCCAGCTACTCGGGAGGCGGAGGCAGGAGACTCGCTTGAGCCCAGGAATTGGAGGTTGCTGTGAGCTGTGAAACCACAGTACTCTACCCAGGGTGACAGTTTGAGGCTCTGACTCAAAAAAAAAAAAAAAAAAAAAGAATGCAGGGCAAATGGCAGAGTACTCGTTCTTGGCAAGGATGTGAGGAAATAGAAATTTCTGTAAACTATTGGAGAGAGTGTAAATTGATTGTCTTTTTTTTTTCTTTTGAGAGAGAGAATAATTTACCAAATCTATCACAAATTTAAATATGTAAATATCCCCTTTGGCCCGCTTATTACATCCCTAGAAATTTATCCTGTGGAAAGCCATTTACACAAAAGATCAAAGATACATGAACAAAAATATTCATTGTAGAGTATTAGTGTTCTATGACATTCATCACATTTCTAAAACTGGAAAAACCTACATGCCCATTAATGAAGGAATAGTTCAATAACATTTGGTATATCTGTTCTACAGTATTCCATGCAAGAATTAAAAAAAAAAAAGATTAAGATCCACACACATACATTGACATGGAAAGAAGCCCCAAATCATTCATTAAGTTAGAAACCAAGTTTTCAAACAGTATGAACTAAATTGTGGGTGTGTTTTTTTTTTTTTAAGTATTTACATATATGTTTGTATTAGCACAAGAAATATCAGGAAGATATTCACTTAGGGGAAAGGCTTTGGGTGATGAGAAAGAGAGTTAGAGAACTGGGATTTTTTTGTTTTCTTCCTCTATATCAACTTTATAGATTTTTATATAAGGAACATACATCAATTTCAAAACACAATTGTTTCTTTTTTTTTTTCAAAAGGTATGGAGGCCTTTGGCAACAGTGCTCATGGTAGTGTTTTATAAGACACATGTGCCACAGCTAGAGTCACTGTTACCTTACCTCCTTGAATACCACTTCGAGTTCCAGAAATGTCTGCGTATAACTGAGCCCACAGCCTCCAGCAATAGCATCACAATCACCTGCTGCAGGGCAGAGAGGATGTTCACTGCTCTGTCTGCTTGTCCAAGTCAGAAAGAGCTTTGCAATTTTCCAAGCACCTGCACTACCTTACCTCACAAAGCCTGCAAGACAGGCAAGACAGGAATTCTTAGTCCCATTTCTCCAGGGGTGGCTTGACACTGACCTTGACCCCCGTCTCATGATTGGTAAGTCAGAGAACCATAAGTGGATCCACCTAGAAGTGGGTTAAGCTGGTACGGCTCTTCCCCACTGCAGAGCCACACACCTCTCCCCAGGAACAGGGAGGTGGCAACTCTGGGCCAGATGAGGCTCTCCCTCTCTGGCCAGATCACAGAGGAAACAGCCCCCATCACTTCTCACTTAATTTTCAAGCTATCTGACACTTTGCAACAGTGAGGTCAGATATGTAAGGAACCTATTCTGGTTCTTTAAACTGAGTGTCTGCGCAGTTCTGCATCCTACCTCATGGCCCTCAGCAATGCCTTGTTATGGGGTGACTTGTGTCCCCCCTCCAAAATTCATACGTTGATCTCCTAACCTCACCTCCACTTCCTCAGACTGTGACCATATTTGGAGATAGGGTCTTTAAAGAGGTAATTAAGGGAAAACAAGGTCATGAAAGTGGCCCTGACACAAGATGACAGTGTCTTGTGGACAAAGAGGAAATTTGGACACACCACATAGAAAGGGAAGAGCCTGTGAAGACTCAGGGAGAAGATGGCCTCTACCAGCCAGGGAGAGAGAGGCCCGGGAAGGCCGCTGCCTTCACAGCCCACAGAGGGAATGACACCTTGCCCTCTGGCTTCTGCCTTCCAGAACTGGGAGGCTAGGAATTTCTATTTTTTCAGCCACCTGGTCTGTAGAACTTTGTTAGGACATCCCCAGGAAACCGAACATGCCTCTCTCAGCAAACCGCCTTGGATTTCTCATTTCCAACTTCTTGAAACCGGGCCTCACTCCTCCTGTACAAATTATATCTAAAAAACTCTCCAGAGAGGGAAGTGAACATGGTTCAGCTCTACAAAATAAAGCGCCATCCCAGGCAAGATCTTCTATTATCTTATCAATAACTAACAGTACTGAATGTGCCTTCAGTAACTCTCGGGTCTATGGGGGAAACCAGGTCCGAAAAACACCACCAAGAGGGGTTTGGCCACGTGAAGCGCCCAGCACAACTTTGCTTCAGGGTCTTGCGGTCTGTTTAAAGGTAAAGTGAAACCTTCAGCACATAAATCTCAGGAAAGAGGGTAAACCATACATAGAAAGCCCTTAAATTTGTTCTAAGGCGGACACTTTCTGTTTCAAAATCATGGGTTCATATGGTAAAAATAATGCTTACTTTTAGAAATTTGGGAAAATACAGAAAATGTAGGAAAAAAAGAAAACTGCTCGAACTCTACCACCCTGAGACTGCCTGTGTTTATATTTTTGGATGTTTTTGCTTTGCTTTATATAGCAGTATCTCATAATTGGATGCAGAGTTACATACACAGCTTTACATACTTTCTTATTTATAAAGCATTCCCCCATGTTATTATAATCTCTCTGTAAACATTTTAAATGACTGCAAAATATCCCATCAAGTTGATCAGTTTTCTCAGATGTGGACTGCAGCACATCTGCCTTAAGATTATCCAGAGTATGTTAACAATGCAGATTCCTGGATCCAATCCCAGAACCGTTAAATCCGACTCTCTGGAGGAGGAGGCTGGGAATCCTCATCTTAACAAGTTTCTCAAGCAACTCATGAACTTGCAAAAGGTTGAAAACCACTAAAATTAGTGTGCCCATAGTTTTATATAACTCTCTGAAATGCTGGACATTTCAGCTATCTCCAGCATTTTCTTTTATAAGTAACTGTGTAAAGAACATCTTTGGACATAAAGCATACCACAAATTTTATAGCATTTCCTCAGGAGAGTTTCCCAGAAGTGGTATTATGATGTCAAAGGCATGAACCTGTTGATGCTTGATAAACACACGACACTCCTGCACACACATTTAAGCATGTAGTCTGCTCAGGTTTCAGGGAGAAGTTCACTGCCACTTACTTACCTGTATTCCTGGTTGGTATTAGCTCTTATTTTCTAGCTCTTTTTCAACAGTGTTCTGTCTTTATTATTGAAAATATTGAGTCAGGTCACAGTAAAGTAGGTAAGGAATGAAAAGACAGTCAATAAAATGTCCTTTATTGATACAAGAAGACTCTGGCTTAACTCCATGCAGAACCAGGGCAGCAGATAGCCTGGGCACCCAGCAGACTCCAGACACCAAGCCGAACTCCGAGGGAACACAGCAGCACCCCAACACCTCTCCTCAACTCAGGGTCATGACCAACAGTTGGAGGCAGAAGCACCGTGAGGCTGAGTAGGGTAGAGGCTGGGCTCACCCTGCCTAGCAAGCAGGAATCATCTTTCAAAGGACAAAGACTCCAGCAACTGACAGGATTTGAGACACAGCTATAGTGTGCCTAGGACAGGGTAGCTTCTCTCCAGATAGAACTCGTGAGCTGCCAAGAGGTCAGGGAGAGACACAAAAAGGAATGTTAAGTGCACAGCAAGCACAGTCTTCCTAGACTGTGTGTTGAAATGGCTTGGAGGAGAGGAAATAATAGTGATATGGGCAACCCAGCTGCTTAGAGCAGCCAGAACTCATCTACTTATTTAACCAGCACATATACAGCATTTATTATGTGCTAGGCCGTAGTCTAAAAGCTCTACCAAGCTCACTTTATTCAATCCCCACAAGCAAGCCTATAAAGTATCATAACCCCCCATTGTACAGATGAGGAAACTGAGACACAGTGAGGTTAAGGAACTCAGCCAAAGTTGGACAGCTAATAAGTGGTGGGGCCGATATTTAAATCCCAGCTGCCTAGCTCCATAGTCCATGCTTTCAGCATTGGAAGGAAGGACTGGTAGACACATGAAAGATCAGTGGATGAAGCTGAAGCCACAGTGTCCAGGAAGTTGGCACCTAGAGCAGGCACAGGCAGTGGGTTGGCTGGGCAACCATCTCATATCCTCTGGAGCAGCATAGAAGACTGGGTGTGAGAGGGCCCCATGCACACCTGTGCTCCAGGAGTATATCTGTGCATGCGTGGCCTGTGTGGCCTATGGGCAGTACCCTCTGTGCCTCATCAGCAGTTCCTGGGACAGCAGCAACAACTCCCTGCATGCTGGCTTCAGACTGTGGTGCCTCAGTCCCTGGGGCGCCCTCTCCCTAGTACAATAACCCCTCCCCTTAGGGAACGATTCTGCATTTTATGCGAAGGACTGCAAAATTCATCATCAGAATCCATCATCCTTGCCTCCAAGGCTTTCCACCACTGCAACTAATTATTTGTATTGTAAACTCCCATGCGGAAACAATCTATGGGATTCTTCATCAAACCTGGCTGGCAGGCTGACAGTTCACATATCCCATGGACTGGAACAAGCCGGCCTACCCCTTTAAAACAAACATATTAAGTTAATAATAACACCAACCATGTTTGACAGCCACGTTTACTAATTGATTCGCATTTGTCCCTCCTATTGGAAAGGTGGGATAGGGCTCGCCCAATTTATAGATGAACTGAGGCTCCAAACAGATTTCTTTTAAGGTGGCACCAAGAAGTTTTCAGAGAGTTTTCCTGCCCATTCAGCCTCACCCTCTTCTCCAGCCTGACCTGGTGGTTCACCTAACCTAAGCTCTCTAAAGGCCAAAGGCCAGGTTTGGAGTGGAAAAGAAACTAGACTCTTGCTCACTCCGGAGTGGTGAGCGGAAGTGCCAGTGGCTCTTCACACCGCCCTCCTGGCCATGCAGATGGATACGGGGTTCCCAGCCATCACCACAATCCATCTTGCCACCTCTCCCTAAGGAGGCTGCTGATGATCCCATCTCCCAGATGAGCAAACACAGCTATGAGAAGCCAAATGACACACTCAGGATCACAGCCTATTGTCTACAGTGTCACCCTTTACTTGGGGATGACTGGTTAAGAAATTTATTCTAGGTGATGTGATAGGCAGCTTCCAGGAAAATGAAATTCTCCATGCCCAGCCTTCGGCTCTGACCACAGAACACTTCTCTTTCCTCACACCTGTCTGCAAAGGCCTGAAATGTTTGTGCATTCCTTTGGGAATCTGCTTCTACTCCGTAACTTCTATTCCCCTGATCCAAATAAATGTGTCCAAAGGATGCTATTGCCTGGGCCAGACACCCCAGGACTAACATCATCAGCCAAATATTAAATCTGTGCTTGGGGGCCCTTCACCCTGGGCCATTTACTGTTCAGGCATCCCAGGATTAGACAGCTCACTGGGATGGTCTCTGTCCATGTCTCTTAGCCTCACCTTCTATCTTCTCTACTCTCTATAACACTTACTGAGCATTACCCATGTGCAAAGTGTTCCACTAGGACCACTGGCATTATAGATTATGTTCAGTTCATGCAAAAACCCTACAAGATATGTATTATTATTATGGTTTTACAAATGGGGAAACTGAGGCAAGGAGCACATTCATGTCTCCTAACGGTCACACAGCTGGTGTGCAGCAGAAGTGGGATCCAACTTCTGACCCCAAGTTTAAGGTGCTAGTCTCCAGTTGTTAGGAGGCACCTTTTCATAAGCTATCCCACCTCTTACCCTCCCAGGGGTGCTGAACTCTCAGGGCTGATGGCCTCACAGCCACATCTCCCACCCAGTAATACCTGTGGTCCTGGTGACAGCATGTGTCATTTCTCAAGAAGACTCAGGGGCCCAGATGCAGAAACTGATGCCCTCACCTCTAACCCCAGCTACTGGGCAAGGGGCATCAGGAGACTCTGAGAGCTGAGAGTCCCCGTTTTTGAGATTATACTACAAAAAAAGAGGGAGAGAGAAGTTTACCTTACTTCCTGCTCAGTCTGGGCCTGGCTAACCAAGTACTGCCTGGGATCGGCATGACAGCCAGAGGCCGGTGAGTAATATCACCACTGGGCTGTTCTTGAACCTTAGACCTTCAATGAGAGTAGCTGGCACATTCCTAGGTCTCCCTAAGGACCCACAGCTCTGTGACAGACATGACCTCATGTAACCCCATTATATCCTCGTGAGCCAGAGAAAGAGGTGCAGGCAAAGGGGCCCTTTCCCCTATTTTCAAGATGGAGACACTGAGCCACAGAGGGGAGACAGGATTTTCCAGAAGTAGCAAGAACTGAAACTCAGGTCCATCATCTGCTAGACACCACAAGACCCTGCCACTCCTCACCTGGGTCCAGAAAAGAAAGAATGTGTTTTTAGGTCTCCCAAAGCATCTGGCTTGGAGCTGGCTTCATGGTGCTTGTTTAAAGAAAGGTGGTGGCCCTGAGGGGAAAGAGCCCCAGCCAGCCAGAAGAACAGTGATTAGCCATTATCTACAGGCCTGCCTCGGTCCCCTCTCCACCTAGTGGCCCTGCCCCAGAGATACATGTACCATAGCTCTGGACAACACTGGCTGCCTGGGCTCACTTTCTCCCTCGCCCCATGCTGGGATCTAAACACAATATAGCGAAGACACAGTTTGCCTGGAGAGCTTAGCTCTAACTCTGTGCTAGCCACAGCAAGGTCCAACCACAGTCTCTCCTTCTCATCTTCCTCAGACAAACTGAAGGGCAGAGCTCAGGAGGCCTTCCCATTGTGCAGGACTGCTGTGGACTCCAGCCTTCTCAGAGGACCTCCCAGGCAGGCCCTGGGCCCTATGAATCTCTCTCGAGACGGCCCAGGGTATGGGAGAGAACAGAAAGGCACCCTATTCCTTTTCACCAACGCCAACTCCTAACTTTGCCTTCCCTCAGCTGCCTTCCATCACCCCCACACACACTCACCGGGGTGATCCCCTTGTCCAGACCCATGCAAGCAGGCCCCCCAGGCCTCCCTGTCCTACCAGTTCTCCTAGCCCGGCCCTGTTTTCCAGCTTCTGCAGAGAAAGTTAGGGCCCAAGAACCCTAAAGAGCCACCCGCCATGTTTTACAGATGAGGAAAACATGACCTGGAGAGAAAGTGACAGATGCAGGGCCACCATTTGGTAATGGCAGAGCTGGACTGGCTTCCAGGAATTCAGGAAATGTTTGCTCCACCATCCTGTACACAGGAATTCAAATTAAGGTGACCAGATGGCGGTGGGGGTGGGTGGAGAATAAGTTCCATGTCTTTACCAGTGAGCAAACTTAGGCTGGAGGGACAAGGGTCCTTCCCCAGGCCCCTCGTTCACACAGTTGTTAGTGTGGTGTTTTAGATACTGGTCAAATGAAAGAGAGGCCCTAATACTATAGGTCACAGAGGATGCCCAGAGAGCTGATTTTGTGACCTCTCTTGGTCATCTATTAACAAGCAGCTCTGAAAATCCTCCCACAGGACGGCCCTAAATCTCCCTCCCCCCATCTGTAGGTGACTGCTCTTCCTCCAAGGGCACTGCCACCCAGGACAGCTTTTCCACGTGGAGTTCAGTTCCCGCGTTAGAAAAGAAACTGATTCTCATGAGGAAGAAGAGCTAGATAGTAATTTCATTTTTTGAATGTTTTAATAGAGAAAATTCTAAATTATTTTACAGAACAAATCACTACTTGCCAGGAGAACCCCTTCCTGCTCACCCTTTGGTTGTGGGTACCTTGACACCAGAAGGCCTGGCTTTGTGTTCAGTAGCTTCATTCACGTAGCTCCTTCCAGCCTCAGTTTCCTCATCTATCAAATAGGAATGTCATCTCCCTGTCTCTGCCTCTTTGTGAAGCTGAAATTAGAAAATGGACGTAATTCAGCAGGAAGCAGTTAGATCGAGTCTTCGCCCCTTTTCCCTAACAGCAGTTGGGGTTTCTACTCGGAGAGGGAGAATTGATGCAGGACATTGGCGCCCTGGCCAGCTCAGCGGTGACAGCTCCTTGGCGGTGTAGGTGCTGCGGCAGCCAGCTGAAGAGCCAGCGGGCTCAATGACTGGCAAGGAGGGGGACATCCAACCCCCACTGGAGGCTCCAATAGCCAAAAAGGCCGGACAACTGCGGAGGATACACCTGTGCCTTGGTGTCTCCTTCACTTTGCACTTGGTACTAAATGTGGAACCCCCATTCCCTATGCCTAGGTCAGTTTCATGTGAATTTCCTGGACCTCAGTTCCATGAATGGACTGTGTCCATTCATTGATGCATTCATTCACTTTGCCTAGGAGGGTACTGTGTTCATTCATTGAACATTCATTCACCTTCCAAATAAATAAATAAGAAAATGGACGTAAAAGGATGACTAATTTATAAAATGTTCTACAGACACAAGCAATTGTTCATTATAAATATAATATGCTCCTTTCACTATTTGAGAAAGACCTTTTGTTGGAGTACAGGGGTGGGTATCGGAGGGTAACCCAGCCAGGTGGCTCCCACTAGCCTGATTTAATGACCTCCTCTCTGAATCACCAGTGTCTCTCTCATTGTGCCCAGCTCTTTCCAAACTCTTTCTGAACCCTGCAATCCCTGACCAACTGCACCCACACATCCCACAGATGTCTGCTCACCCTGACCACAGAGAGATGGAGCCCCCAAGCATTTCCAGGAAAGGGCCTCATCCTCGCCTT
Source organism: Arctocebus calabarensis (assembly GCA_963573935.1). NCBI lineage: Eukaryota > Metazoa > Chordata > Mammalia > Primates > Lorisidae > Arctocebus > Arctocebus calabarensis. Next base: position 12,924 of record CAUYON010058836.1, read on the forward strand.
CTCCCACTCCTGGCTCCCTTTCAACCCTCCTCTCCCCGGAGTGGTGTCAGCAAAGCTAACCAGAAGCTGGTTGACTCCTGGTTACCAAAGCAAAAAAGTCCCCAGTGCTCTCAGGTGGGTTACGGGGCTTCCTGTGGGAAAGCTGGAGGTGGGCTTGGGAAAGGCTAGTGGCGCCAACCCCTGGAGACCGCCCATGCTCTGCACCCTGCACTAATCAGAGGGAGGGGCTGGGAGCTAGCTTTATCAATCCTCTACTATATGCTGGGCACATAGTACTAGTACTACTTCTCATAACCTGTGAAGAGGCTCATTATCCCCGTTTAACAAATGAGGAGAAACAGATTCCAAGATGCTAGGAAATAAACTCACAATCACATAAGACGTAAGGGATGAGACAGGAATACAAATTCAGGCTTCTCACCTTTCAGCGTGGGCAGGGGATGGATCCCACACCCACGGTCATTTCCTGAGTCTATATATAGCAAATTTACTGGAGCAGATCAAAAGAAAAGAAAGCATAAAGTGCCCTAGACGTCTGAAATTTTTTTATTATGGTCTCAAATACTGGAAGTAAATATAAAAAATAAAAATAGTTGCTGTTAGGGTTGGTATTTCTAATATTATTGTACTAAGTTCTCAAAAAAGATTCCTTCCTAACAATTCTTTTTTCCCAAAGTAAACGGCTGATGGATAGAAACAGTAACAACTAATATTCAATGACCACTCAATGTGTACCAGGCCTCATGCAGGAATGCTCTCAAACCAGCAGCCTATGCAAGAAGCACTATTGTTATGTTTTACAGGTCTGAAAACTGAGATGCAAAGAGATGCAGACTTGCCTTGGGTCACTCAGTGAGTTGGAGAATTTGGGTTCCAGTAGTCTGATGCTGGAGCCTAGACCTGGACCATTAAAGTTAACATTCCCAGCTCTGGGACTTTCTGGACCAAGGCAGAAGCCTAAACCAATGAAGGCACCTGCTGGAGCAGTGCCAGGGCCTCAGTGGGCCTCAGTGACTGCTGAATAGGATGGAGTGAAGGGAGGATGAGTGGCAGGAATGAATGACTTGCTGGGGGTTCTTAGGGAGAATTCGTGTACTTCGACTGGTTGAGTTGGCTATCAGCAAGGTATTCTGGATCCTTCCCACTGTCACCCTATTAGGGCAAAATGGGGGTGGTGGGCAGATGCAGAGAGCTTCAAAAGAACCCAGCTGGATGATCTACCACACAGCCTCAGCCTGGATGCCCCCTTACCCCAAACCCCTTCAGTGATGCCGATCACCCAGGCCTCGCTCTAGTCTGGTGTCAGCTCCAACCAACCAGGCAGGGCTGAGAGGGCAGATGGTGGACACCTGCCACAGATTGGGCTGGAACCAAGAGAAAGGAGCCCCCAAACCTGACTCGGCAGGATGCCAGGGGAGGCAGAAAAGCTTCTGCCCTGTAGTTGCCATATCTCAGAGATGACTGTGCCTCCCACTTTCTGGAAGCTTCCGCACCTCCCATTCCCAGCAGTCTGCCATCAATCCCATTCTTCTCCTCACTACAATGTCCCCTTTCTGCCTTCTCTCCCTCCCCCAGCTATGACCTGGCCCCTGCCTACCTCTGCAGCCTCCACTGAACACTTTCTTTTTCCCCCAGGCATCCCCAAAATGCTTTCACCAGCAGTGTCTCGTCTGTCTGGGTTGATCTTTCTCTGCCTGCCTCTCTCACTGCCTGGGCAATCCTGATCACCCTCCACACCTCTGTTCAGATGTGGTCCCTGTAGAAAATCTTTCCTACCAGGTGCCTCCAGAGCATAGCCTGCCTTGCTGTGACTCCCTGAATCACTTACTGGCTGTGACTCTCCTTGCTGTGCCTGTCTGGCTTCTGTCCCCTGGCACCACACCCTGCACATGGCACTTGCTTTTCATTCAGCAGCTTCTCGGGCCTCAGATACAGCACAATACAGATGCAACTGGTTTCAGGGAGTTATAACACAAGGAATATAACACAAGGAATTCCTGAATTAGCCAATGCATGCTACCTCAAAGCCCTGTTGTGGCTAGGAATCCCTTCTCAGATGCCCAGAGACCCAGAGTTGCCATGCCCATTGCTTTTTGGAAAACCTTGCACTTCTGCTCAAGCCTCCACCCAGCCAGCTTCTTGTAGGAAGTGGTGGGTGCGCACAGACAGGGAAGATCTGTAAGCTGAGCAGGCCTTGGGCAGCTGCAAGCAAGGCCCAGCCCTGGAACCCACACTGCCCTCCACCCTCACGGCTCCTCCTCCACCTTCACCCCCACCCTACCCCACCCCCGGGACCAGAACCTAAGCTTGTATAAACAAGGCCACAGGAAAGCAGGCCCCTTATCTGTTATCAGTTCTCCTTCTCCAGCTCAGCCACTTGGCTGGAACGGCAGGGAGGTGGGAGCTGGCCACTCTCCTCCCCTTTCTCCTTTATCTTTCCTCCCTGACTAGTTTCTCCTCCCCCAGAGGTGGTTTGAGCTCCCTGGGTCACTGCTTCCCGCCAGCTGGAGAAGGGAGGCAGTAGCTATCTCAACAGCCCATGTCAAGGCCGAGTCTCGGCCTTTCTGGGGTGGGGAGGCTCCCTCCTCCCTCCCTGGGCCCCTCAGGATGGGGGTACAGATGTGTTTCTCTTGTTAGAGGAGGTGGGTGGGGTGGGGGGAGCAGCAGTTAGTAGAAGGGTACAGAGTACCCCCTGGAGTCCTAGACTGCAGCACTGACATCTGGGACAGGAGGGTTGCATTTTTGGTCCCCATGATGTCCAAATATCCAACTGGAACAAGAAAGGCAGAGTTCATTAGGTACTCTGCTCAAAACTTTGGGGACGAGCAGAGAGAAGGCTGCGGGGGCAGGTCGTTGGCTGAAGTGAATCTGCCTGACTCCTCTCCTCTTTGCGCTTCTAATTACATAAGGATGGTACTGACCCAGAAAGAGGGGGTGGCTGGCAAATGTGCTCCAGACTATCACATGACAGAGGCATTTCAGCCTGAAGAAAACCTGTGAGTCCGAGGCATCAGGTTCGATACAATGAAAATATCTGCACCACATCCCCAAGAAAATAGATGTCTGTACTTAGACCAAGTGATGTGAAGACAGAAGGAAGAGGCAAGCTGCCCCTCCCTCAGCCACATGCCCCCACCTTCCCACGGTATTCTAAGGGGTCCTTGGAGAAGGTCAAACAGGAAGAGTGGGTCCATTCTCCCTGAACCAAAAGCAAGACAGATGAGGGTACCAATGGCATGGCATATCCATATTTACAGCAATACAACAAGACTCAAGAGCTGTCTGGGTCAGGGAATGATGGGGGTGGAAATGATCCCTAGGACTGAAAGAGACCAGTCTAAACAGTTAAAGCAGATATGAGGAAATCTTGAAATTTCTATATCAGGACATTTGATTCTATGAATATAAATAAGATTGAGAAAACTATGACAAAAAAGTAGACCTGAACTACTGGGGAAAGCAAGAGCTTGACACCCAGCCCTGTGGCTAGACTCAGGTAGGCAAACCAGGTCCCACCAGCAATTCTGGCCACTACCTGTTTTTATAAATAAAGTTTTATTGGAACATAGTCACACTCATTTGTTTACATATTATCTATGGCTGCTTGTGTGTTACAACAGACTTGAGAAGCTGTAGTTGTAACCTTATGACCTGCAAAGCCTAAAATATTTAATATCTGCCTTTACTAACCTCAGGGATAGGCCAAAGCAGGGGCCAAAACTGCATCCCAAAGCAAAAGCTGAGGTCCCTGGTTCCATCAGAGAACTACAGGTTCTCTCAATATGTAGCCACCCCCACATCAAAAGGCATCAGGAGATAAAATATAGATACTCTTTGGCTGAAGACAGGAAGGATCAAATTACATCTTAAACCCATTTAGAATTAATTTGGCAACAAATGTACTATATTGAAGGGTCTGTTCCAGGCCATTGGGATACACTCGTGAATAAAATAGACAAAGACTCGATCCTCATGAAGCTTACATTCTATTCTTCTATTTGTTTATAACTCAAGACAATTGTCTACCAACTGGATTTTGAGGTCTCTGTTTCCTCTCAGGAATTTAGGATCTTACGCCCTTGGTGAAGGGCTCTTGTACAAATGGAACTTTACCCTAGAAATGAGAACTATGTGACCTAAATACTGTACCCTCATTTTGATTTGAATAAAGTTTACAATTAAAAAAGAATTTAGGATCTCATGGCCTAAGGCAGAGCTGACTTTATCAATCCTTTGGGTAGAGGCATTATTATTGCTCCCTGAGGGAGGATGACATCTCCCAGGAGAGTTTAGGTTACTTGCTTTGGCCAATGAAATGTGACCTGCAAAGCCATATTACTTGCTTGGGCCAATGAAACGTGAGCAGAAGTGACAGATATCACTTCCAGGGCGAAGTTTAGTGAATGATTCACCATGTCCATTTCTTTTCTCTCTGCTAAGAAACCAAGAGGGTCCCAATGTCCCTGTACCAGCCCAAGAATGAGAACAATGGAGCAGCTTAAAGCCAACCAACAATGGACGCGCAGAATAAATGAAAAATTATCATGAGCCACCAAGATTTTGCAGTTGTTAGCTCAGCATAACCACACACACCTTGCTGTTATTTGTGTATGCTAGATGTGTCCTAATAAACTTGAGTGTATGATTTTTTTCTATTTCCCTAATGACTTTCACTGGAAAATGATGAACTGATCCCTAGGTTTACATGTACCTTCCATAGGTTTTTCATGTACCTCCCCCATCTTCCCTTATGCCATAAGGCCTCCCCAATACTTTCTATTATGCTCCTGTGTTACCTCACAGCTCCCCATATTCTTCTTATCACTCCTAAAGGACAGTGTCCCCTTGATGTGGGTTATAACCTCACATTTTTCTTAAATAGATGGAACCACCTAACTCATAGATCCTAATCTGAAGATTCTAGGTAAGTCAATGGGTTGTATAAAGTATATTGACGCCCTCAGCCTCACCTTCCATTCTGAGCTCAGGGGTTTTTCATGGGCCCACTTTGCCCCATCTCTACACAGGCAGGAGCCTTCCCCTGCAGCCAGTCACCCTGTGCTTTAGTGCATGCCTGCTTCCTTGTCAAAAGGTTTGCCTTCTGGGTGGCTGCACACCTCTCCTCTTTCTCAGTTACTTCCCCAGACAGCCCAGGGCAGGCTGCAGGTGTTGGCTGGATTTTCCAAAGCCAGAAGCCCCAGGTTGGAAAGACTGCTCTGCTCCTAAAGAAATATTGGAGCATGTTTCCAGGTCAGGTTGGAGGCTGCCGTCTGTGCCATTTGGCAGGAAGGTGGCTGAGACCTGGGTCTGTGTGGGGGACGGGCACTGATCTTTGCCTCATATGGCAGACAGACCCACACAGACATTGGCTGAGCAAGATGGAAAGTCAGAGGCCGACACAGTGGGTAGGACAGGTGAGCAAACAAACAGGAGGCAGGAGGTGCAGGAGCTCTGCTCCCACACTAGCCCAGAGCTCCTCCCTGCTGGGAGACTTAGGAAGAGAAGTTCTACTTTTCTCACCTTCCAGGAAAGCCAGGTAAGCCAGGTGAGGGTGTGCGTATCTGAGAAGGAGAGGAGAAGGCAGAGGGGCCCCAGGGAGGAGTATCATCTGCAGCCTCAGCCTCTACTCTTGCCCAGCTGCAAAGCTGCACCACTGTGCAGGTCCCAGTGCAAGTTCTCAGTCCTGGAAAGAGAGGAGAGAGAAGGGTCAAGGTTAAGGCCTTTTGGGAGTATATGAGACTAGAGGTAGGGGAAAGTCCTCAATCCTCTCCCAGTTTCTGAGCTAGCAGGTAAAGCCCTTTGTGAACTGAAACACCACAGACACACAAAGTTTGCCCGGTTGTCATTATGGCGACTATTCTCCACTGTTCCTTGTGCTCCGGGAATTAGGCCAGGTTCTCATCCACTGTAACTCCATTGGAGTCTCAGAGTGACTCTGGAACCTAGCATGTATCAACCCTGGAGTTCAATTTCTCTTCTAAAGGGCACGGGGCCTGCCATGTCCCCAGGCTGGCAGGAAGCTCCATGGTCTGTGACATTTTGAGTGTCCTGTCTCGCCTGCCCCTCTGCACCAGGGAACCCATCCCCTGGCTCCACCCCACCCCCAAGTCCCCATCCCTCCTGAAGCCATATTTCATTCACTCTTCCCCCGCACCCACCCCAATCAAGTGGGGGGGGCCCACCTGCTCGGGAGTCCCACACTGACACAGAGGCAGGGGCCAGGGATGGCACTCAACTAAACTAGGGAGTAAGTCAATTGTCTTCCTCTCGTTTACACCCGGCATCCTCCAGGCCTCTGTAGTTCTCTGACTTCCCCCAGCACTGAGCCTACTGCCCTGTCCCCACCGGGGAGTCTGTCTCCCTTAGGCAGCACTCTGAACTCAGACCTTTAATGGTTTCTTCTATACCTCTCCATCCTGTGACCCGTCCTCTAAAGCTCTGCTTTCCCCCACCCCGAAAGGCTGCCACCCAACTACTCCAAAGCCTCAGGAGATGCTTAAAGAGAGCCCAGCACCATGGTGACATATAGATGTCACATGGGACATGCTCCTCACCTTCAGGGGAGTCACAGAAAGAAAACATGTACCTGGGGAAAGAAACTCGTTCTAGTCAGTCAAGGCCGTGAGTAGTACTCTATGTTTCATGGATGTTGTGGGGCCCAGAAGCGGGGCCCAGGTCTTTATGGAAGATGAACTTTGTCTGTGCAGAGAGGACAGGATAGGCCTTGCTGCTCAAAAACATTCCAGAGAGATGTAACTCCATCCTGTGTGTGAAAGGCCTCCAGGGCCAGAGGCTCCCACAGAACAGACACTCCAGTTGGCTGTCTCCCCTTGGCCTCTCAGACACAGCATGTACACTGCAGCCTGAGCTCTCACTTGTCACAAGAGATGAAAAGCAGCTGGTCACCAGCCTCAGGACAGCTACCCTTAGTAGACCAGAAGATGGGCAGTCAGGGAGGACTCAGTTGAAGAGAGCTGAGGAAACCAGCCACAGGGGGTCCTTCTGGAAGGGAGTCACCCACTACCAACCTCTGGTTTCCATGACACAAAGACACATAGTGACCAACATCCCAGCATGGGCATGTGCTGGAGATAAGGAATCCCAACTTTCTCGGTAGTAAGGATGGTTAGGAATGAAAACAGCCAGGCTGTGGGAGGAGGTGGCCCCAGGTTCCAGGGTCAGGCAATTAAAGCTCCAAGCTGAGGGGGCTGTGGAGCAAGTATGGTTCTGTCATGGCTGGTGGTCACCTATCCACCAAGGGTCACCATGGCCTAGATGACATGGGCAAAAGAGTAGGGAGGCTGTCCCCAGGAGGGCTAGATGACATGGGAGCAGGACCTACTTGCTTCAAGGGCTGCCCATCACCCTAGGACGGGAAGAACCAAGTGGGCAGAGAAGGCTGTTTTCCTTTTTGTCCTTGCTCTGTGGCCCACCCCAGCCTGCTGTGAGCACTGCAGTGTGGAGACTTACAAGGGTGCGCTCCTCAGAGTCCTGCACAATGCACGGATCTCATCTGCTCCCCCAACTCACAGCAGCCCTGCAGCACAGTTCAGGAACCTGCTCCCCACTGAGCATATCACACGGTGATGTCTCCCAAGGTTGCACGGCAAGAAGTGCCACTCAGCTCTCCTCTCCAGGTGCCCCCCACCCACCACATGACATGCCCTCCCTGTGAGGACACACACCTTTATTACTCCCATGTCACAGAGCATGTTCAGGCCCAAAGAGGTGAAATGCCTTCCTCAAGGTTACGCAAGGAGCGAGGGGACAATGTTGGGATTGACCCCCAGGCTTTCTGACTCCAGAGCCCACCCTTGTCATCACTGCTCTCCACTGACTCGCTTCACAGCTCCCAGCCCTCACAGAGGAGCAGAACAGAGTTCAGCCTGTTTCTTCCAAAAAGTGTCCCTTTCTCTGAGAGAAATGTGATCTATAAGATGACAGTGCATGTAGGGGCAACACCCCCCCCTCTGTGTGAGGATAGGCTGCTCAGGCCAGGTAGACACCATTGTGACAGACAAAAGGGAGTCATGCTGGGTAGCAACTCACCCCACACTAGTAAGTGGGCTTAGCATTTCAGCAGGTTTTTCTACACCCCTGAATTTTAAAAACAGGCTCCTTTGCACTATCACATGGGCACGAAAGTTTGTTGAATGGGATATCATCATGCCGATGCCTTTATTTTTAATTTTTTTTTTTTAAATGGAGACAGGGTCTCACTCTGTTGCCCAGGTTGGAGTGCCATGATGCCATCACAGCTCACTGCCAACTTGAACTCCTGGGCTCAAGTGATACTCCTGCCTTGGTCCCCTGAGTAACTAGAGCTATTCTTTGATTTTTAAACCACAACTCTGCAAGAGTCCATAAGTGGGGATTCTCTCATTTTATAGACAGACAAGCTGGGGCTAGAAGAAGTGAAATACCTTGACTGACAATAACCAATTTGTAAGAGGGAGAGGCAAGATTCAAATCCAGGCCTATCAGGGGCCCAAGTCAAGCTCTCCCATAGACCAGTTGCCTCCCCAGCCTCAGAGTAAAAGCCTCTCTTAGCAAAACACTCTAGACCTATAGATCACAGAGGCTGTGTCACCTCAGTGGAAAGTCTGTTTCTTCTGGAACCCAGGCAGAGGTGTAAGGGAACTCAAGCCTGGAGCTTTCTACTGCCCATGTTGGGACATGGGAAGCGGGTGTTTTTCTTCCTTGCAGCCTGGGTGGCTGTTTCCTACAATGCATCCGCCCTGGAGAATAACCGGAAGAAGTGGCTTCCGGCTGGGACAGGGAGGAGCTGGCCTCTTCCTCCCCTACATAGAAGGGATTTTACTCCAAAGTAGCAGCTGCTCTGCCTTGCCTTTGGACAGGGAGTGCAGGAGAAACAGAATTAGGAAGTGATGAGTTTGGGGTAGTTATTACATTTGCCTTTAATATAAATGATTTAATTAAATCTGGTACTGGGTATGTGTTTAACAGCTGAAATCCTGAAATGCCTGAAAAGTTCTCATGAACCAATACTATATAGGACCAATTACTTCACAGGGCTATTGCATAATAAACCAAATGAGATAACATCTGTGTCCACCAGCTAGAACCAGCTGGGTGACATTGGGCAAGCTTCTTAACCACCACATACTTCAGGTTTTGCCCATCCTTTAAAACGAGGTAGTTGTAAGGATTATATGAGAAAATGCAGATTAAGAATCTCTCCAGGGAAGGACCAGGGTGACAACTGCACTCACAAAGGACCAAGCACTCACTCTCAGGGATCTGCTTGTGCAAGGTTGGCACCTGAGTGCCTTCTTAAATTTTGTACCCTAGGTATCTCATTTGCTTCCAGCTCCACTCTGGGCACATAGTAGGGACTTGCTGTTCTTCCTACAACAGCTCTAAGGACAGTGTAGCCTAACAGTGACATAAAGATAAGAAAAGTTGCTGGGCACAGTGGCTCACACCTACAATCCTAGAACTCGGGGAGGCCCAGGTGGGAGGATCACTTGAGGTCAGAGTTAGAGATCAGCCTGAGCAAGAGCAAGACCCCTTCTCTACCAAAAATAGAAAAACTAGCTGGATATTGTGATAGGCACCTGTACTCCAAACTTCTTGGGAGGCTGAGGCAGGAAGATCATGTAAGCCCAAGAGTTTGAGGTTACTGGGAGCTATGACACCACACCCATGGCACTCTACTCAGGGCAACAGAGTAAGACTCTGTTTCAAAAAAAAAAGAGAGAGAGAAGTTATCTAACAACACATGAGAAAAACATGTGCATGGTACATTGTCCTGGTGCATATGGCAGATACACAATGAGCCTTTCAGATAATGAGAGTTATATTTCAGTAAACAGCCCCTACCGTCTGCGAGGACACTGAGCCCTCTCTAGAAGATCCAGGCCTGTCTCTGGAAGCAGCTGTTACAAGTAAGAATTTTGTTGCATTAATGTGAAAGACGAAAAACACTAGTCTTCTGTGGCTCATCAAGTAGGGCGCCGGCCCCATATACCGAAGGTAGCGGGTTCAAACCCAGCCTCGGCCAAACTGCAAAACAGAAAAATGGCCGGGTGTTGTGGCAGGTGCCTGTAGTCCCAGCTACTTGGGAGGCGGAGGCAGGAGACTTGCTTGAGCCCAGGAATTGGAGGTTGCTGTGAGTTGTGATGCCATGGCACTCTATCCAGGGTGACAACTTGAGGCTCTGTCTCAAAAACCAAAAAAAAAAAAAACCAAAATAACATTCACAGTGAATTTGATGCTGGGGGAGGGTGGACCTGTTGCTCCTCAAGCTCCCAGAGCTGGTGACGAGAGGAGGGGAAGATACCAAGGCACTGGCTATATCCTAGGAGGAACCTGGGCAGGGACAGAGCTGTTTGGGTTGGAGGGGGTGAGAAGATTTCACTTGCTGAGAACATAGGGAAGAAGAAATGGAATTGATGGCTTGAAAGATGTGGCTGAAAAATTCTAAAACATCTCAAAGACTACAACTCTCAGTCACTAAATCATTTCCTTTTAATGCAATATTTGAGCAGATTCCAGATGAATAGTGAGGTATTGTGATAAGAGCATTAGATCTAGAATTTAAAAATCTGGTTTCCATCCTTTATAACCTCCAGACCTTAGGCAAATCATCTGATCTCCAGGAGCTTCACTTTCTCCAAAGTAAAAATGGGGATGGAGTGAGGAGCAGATGCCGCGAACAGCTTCCGCATAATGTTCACAATGGCTGAGAACTGGCTGGCCATTTGAAGATCCCCAGTCAATGGTGCTAAGAGCCAAGAAGAAGGTCCCTTTGGCTTCCAAGTGGCATCATGAGCACCACAGGGGAGGGCCACTCATGCAGATTAACCCTGAACCAGGAATATTGAACTATGCATCCTTAATTCACACCCGGCCTCCCCTGTAGTGATCCCATGAGATCTCACTCCTCCCCGCTCTGTCTGGCTCCTTAGGTCCAGACCTTGGCAGAACTCTTGGCTTTTTTCCCTTCCGAGCCTGACGGTGTCATAGGAACACCAAAGGGTTCTACATGGCAGCATAGGCAGCTCAGAAAGAGCGGTGGGATGAAGGAGAAAAGGCCAGAGACAGAAGGCTTTTAGCTCCACTTGAACATGAACTGTGGGGTGATGGGGAAGGGAGTGACTCAAAGGTGGAGGTGTGACCCCAGGCTGGGACAGACAATGACTGGATATCTGTCTCCCTCCCCATGTCTTGACAAGAACTATCATTCACCTAAGGTAAACAGCAGGGCAAGGTTGTGCGCTGTTTCAAAGCACATTTACATGGTTTTTTGTAAGTGCATTTCTTCTGTGTTTTAACAAGGAGGTAAAGTAATACCACCTATGTTTATAACTGTCAGATTTTCTTATGCTCAAAAGCAAACTTTAAGGGTTGATAAACCAAGAGAGGCAGTAACAACCTACGTGATTCCCCTCACCCGGTTCTTTTAGAAAATATCTTCTATAAAGGAAAAAATACTTATTACATAAGCAAATGAAAGCCTTTTTAAAAAGTAAACTGCTATATTCACATCAACTCTTCCCCACTCTCCCATCCATATAGAAGCATTGCGTCGATAAAGCTTTGCGTTGATAGACTTATGTGCTATCCCTCAGAGGTCATTGCTTTCTTAAAGATGACCAAAGGAAACGACAGTGTTTAACAGAAAGCAACAGTGGAGAGGGTAGTATAAGACAGAGACTTTCCCACACTCAGCCAACAGCTTCTGACTCCTACTGTGATTAAAATAGCAGAACAAACACTGGTTTTGATTGTCCACCAGATCACAAGATGCCTATGGGCATGGGCATGTGGTTGATGATTTGCAAAAATGGCTACAAGTGTTCCTCTTCCTGTATCTATCCTCCTAAGTATGACTTTGTAGCTGCTCCCATTGAAAAGTGGAATCTACTTCTCTTGAATCTAGGCTGGCCTTGTGACTTGCTTTGGCCAACTGAACGTGATAGAAATGTTATGCCAGTTCCAAACCTAGCCCTCTAGAGCCTAGCCTGCCCACACTCATTCTCGTGGAGTGCTGCTGCCACCATGAAAAGAAGCCCTAGCTATCCTGCTAGAGGGTGAGAGACCATATGGAGCAGAGATAAGCTGACCCAGCCAAGGCCCCTGCCCTCAGCCTGGCCAGCTGACTCTAGATGCACAAGTAAGCCCCACTAAGGTAAGAAGAACCATCCAGCTAAATCCAGCTCACGTTGGCCACCCACCACATTGTAAGCTAAATAAAAGGTTGTCATTTTTGTACTAAATTTTTGGGTGGTCTGTTGTGTAGGAGAGGCTACACAGGCAGGTGTAGTACCTCTGCAGAGCATTCTGGGCTCCAGCCACGATGCTCCGCCATCTGCCCGAACAGAAGGGAGACTCCAGATGCAGTCCCTTCATCCTCACCATTTTGGTGCATGTCTGTCCAAATCTAATAGCCAGCCCCTGTATCTATCCTTGTGGGCTCTCTCTAGCCACCCTTACAGCAGGCCAGAATTGCCAAGTGGCCCTCAACCCATGCCTAAGTTAGTGTGTAAATACCCCCAGCCCCCTCACACTTGCATGTGCTGTCTCTGAGACACGTGTCTATTGCTAGCTCCCAGATCTTCCCAACAGCAAGGCCCAATTCCTCAGGTGTAACTAACTTGATGACAGATTCTTTATCACCTGTCTTCCCTTCTCTGACTCACTTTCCTGCTCACCTATTGGTGCTTCCTGGAATCACCTCTCAAATAGACTACTTGCACTCGAATCCTTATCTCTGGGTTTGCTTCTAAACAACTAAGGACATCAGAGGCAGGGCTGCCACCCGAAACCATTGCTGTCATCAAGTCCCACACCGTTGGGTCTCACAGCTTCTCCCACCCTTGTCAGGGAAGCAGCTGTATAGATAGTGTCCACTCCCACTCCCCCAGGACACAAACTCCCCAGGATGGCCCATCATACAGGTTTGAAGACCTACTGCCACCACCATCTGGCTTTGTAAACACTTATTGCTTTTTCTTCACTTTCCAATTCACAAACTGTCTCAACTCATATTCAAGAAGGTGGAAGAGGAAAGACTTAGAGAAAAGAAAAAGCCAGAACAGAGAGTCATGAAGCAAGCTGGGCTATCCCTAACTGTCCCTTTTGCCCTACCCAGATCTGGCAAAAAGCCCAACCTGAGCCCCCCGCAAGATATGGTACTCAGAAAAACAAGTTCAGTAAACACAGCCCTGGCCTCCAAGGTCTCAGGGGTCGTCTGCCAAGCACACACATTCGAAGATATTTACTGAGTTCTTGTTAATTGCCAAGCACTGCTCTGGGTGCTGAAAGATGGCAGGAAATGAAATAGACCTTGCTATCATGTAGCTTATATTCTACATGTGGGGAGACACAACAGTACAGACCCAACACACACACACACACCCTATATGTATGTATCATCCCAGGCCAGGGGCATGTGTCTCAGAGCCTCATAAAACAGAGGGAGTAACAGCAAGCATGGGCTCTGGGGTCAGGCAGACCTGTATTCAAATCCTGTCTCTACCCTCAAATAGTTGTGTGACCTTGGGCACATTAGTTTACCTCTCTGTGCTTGCTCCCTCCTCTGTGATGCAGGGAATAATAGCGGTACCTACTTTGTAGGTGAAGTTGTAGGGAAGGTTGGCATACATAAGCCCTTAATAAACCTTGACTGTTAGAGCTATTAAGATGGTGCCCCTGTGTTACATAACCCGACACATTTCCCACAAACTCAGCTGGTATGGGAGCCCAGTCAGGAAGGAGACAGGCAGATGACATTCCTTTGACATAGTTTCCTTTTGTTTGCATATCCATGAAGTGATAGGCTTTTTCCTATTGCCTGTTTTTTTGTTTGTTTGTTTTTTTAAGACTTCTGGGGCTTTTATTTTTCATATTCTTGATAGAGATATGAGTCCAGAGATATATTTTTCTACTATTGGGAGAAAAACATTCAGGAGGTTCTGGGGACATGTAGGGAGTGTGGGAACTAAGGCAAACTGGGGAGTACGAGCCCCGTCTCAAAAGAAACAAATGCTACTTAGACCCACGTGGCCAATGCCAACAGAGAATGTGAGCCCTCTGTGGCCAGATAGCCCAAGATTTCAAGAGATGCCAGAAAGCTGACTTATTACTTTTAAAGCTCTTGGGGTTTGTTTGTTTCCTTCCTTTTAGAGACGGTCTTGCTCTGTTGCCCAGGCTGGAGTGCAGTGGCACAATTGCAGCTCACTGCAGCTCAAATTCCTTGTCTCCCAAGTAGTTGGGAGGACAGGTGTGAGCCCTGCACCTAGCTCCAAAATCTCTTGATTTTTAAATGTTGGCTCAAAATATTTAAGAATACTGTGTACAGCACAGTACATTTTAATGGGTCAGTGGGCTGGCTCAAACCCATGGGCAGTGACCTTTAGACCTCTCTGTCCCTTTGCTCCTCTGCAGTGTGAGTTCTTCATGATGAAGAGCCACCAACAGACACAGCTGGGTGTGAGGACAGGTACCATTCACATTCAATTCCTTTGTGGCTCAGGGCAGTAAGCAGGGTCCTGCCAAAGCCCGGCCAATATGGAGCTACAAGAGAACCTCTCTGCAGTCAGTCAGACAGATGCTGGCCCTGGCCTCCTCTACCTCCTTAGCACTAAGTGTGTCCCCCAGTTATCAGAGTCTCACCAGTCATATTATCCTACACTTATCTACTCTCGTGTTAGTCTTTTATCATAAAATGCTATCCATAGGGCAAATCCCACCTAGTTAATGACAATGTCATTAGTTTGTCTCACCTCCTTAACTAAAATGTAAACTCTTTATCAGTGAGGATCATACAGTGATCCTTTTTGAATCACGTAACACCTTTTAGTTCGTATTGATACCCAATACCTAACCACATGTTGACTGATTCATCACAGAAGTAATTCTGAACTTGTTGCATTTGGGTAACATTCAGGATACAGGGGAGGAGGTCTCTCCCAAGAAGATGCAAAAGAGGAATGTGCATGTAACAACAAAACTTACTTAAACAAAATTAGTCATCTCTGTGCTTTCCATGTCAACATGTGCCGGCGCTACAGGGTTATGGCGTTAATGTTGTCAGAAAAGTAACTTATTTTGCATTTGCTCACAGTAAAATGAATCATTCAGGCTTATTAGCATTTTCTGGAGAGGCCAGAGAGAAACAAGAAAGTATAAACCAACTCCATTTATAAAGTATATGTGAAATCTGAGAGTATTATGTATGTTGTGGCTGGATGCATTGTTAGGTTGGCTAAAGTATATCAGAAAAAAGAATCCTCAGTATATTAATTTATGTCTAGGTTGAACTCTCTATATCTAACCTGATGATTATTTAATTAAGCCATCTGTTCCCCTGGAGTCTAACTGAAGTTTTTACAATTTGTTATACAGAAGACAACAGTGATTTGTTTGCATGTGTATTTACTCTTCACCTCCCAAGGGTACTTAATCTTTTTTTCCATCTTTTTTTTTTTAATTGAGATAGAGTCTCACTCTGTTGCCCTGGGTAGATTGCCCTGGCATCATAGCTCATAGCAACCTCAAACCCTTGAGCTCAAGCGATCCTTTTACTTGTAATAGGCCTAGAACTCATAATAAAAGAGAGTCAAACAATTGAGAATAGAGGAGTGAGTACAAACACAGGATACTTAAGTCACAGGTAGCCCAGCTGGAAAGAGTCTTGATGATAACTGAATCCAACTCTCTCCATTTACAAATGAAGTAACTGACACCCAAAAGGGTGGGGTGACTCACTCAAAGGCTCACTCACTGCTCCTTAGCTTTGGGACACTACAGCTCCCTCTGACATCCACAGTTGGGCTTTTTAAAGGCTGATCCCTTAGGATGGTGGGCTGTCAGAAGCTATGATGCCTAATGCCAGTAGCAAAATCCCACCCAGTCCTTGTTTGTCAAATGTCTACTAAGTTCCAGGCATCAGTGTAACGATGGACATAGACCCATGTCATGAGCCCAGGCACATAACCCCGCCAGATTTACCTTCAAGTTGAGCAAGATGATGACAGAGGAGTCAAGAATTAAATGAATGTGTACTTTAAGAGAGCAGTAAGTATTGAAGTATTAAGCCAGGGTGGCATGGAGAGAGAGGAAGAGGGGCTGCTTTGAATATAATGTCCCTGACTAAGGGGAGGTGGAATTGAAGGGAGCAGCTCTGGTTTGAAAATTACCAACAACAGGAAATGCACTACCTCCCAAGGCCAGCTCAGACCTTAATAAAAAGATCTTCCCTGGACTGAGCTGAAATCCACCTTCCTGAGACTCGAACTTCAGTAACTTTTTTCTGAGCAGCACAGCTAGCTAATGCACAGGGAGATGTGAAGCAGCTTGTCAAGTGCAAAGCACATCCCAAATTGAGGCAGCTGTTTCAATGTTTTAATTTGAAATACTGTGTTTGGAAAAATACAACATACCAAGGAGATGACTTACATGTCCTTATTCAGCCCACAGTTCATAAAAGGGTTTAAAATCACCACTTCAAAGGATGTTCAGACAGCCAACTTCTAGAGTCCTGAACCAGTCCATGTGAGTCGCCTGACATCTTTAACGGGATCCACCAACACCCTTCCGCCTATAGCTCTATTTGTAGTTTTATGATATCAACACTGCTGGCTGTATTGCCCTGGCATTCAGCATAAAGGGCATTGAGCTCTGTACGTTTTGCTTTCTAAGATAGTCATGCAATCGTAGAACTAAGAATTCTGGCCCGACGCCTTTATTTCATAGACAAGGAAAGGGAAGTCTAGAAATAGGAAGGGACCACCCAAGTCCATCAGCAAGTGATGATCAACCCGGGGCTTGCCCCTTCACCCCCAAAGCAGGCTGTACATGGTTTTGCAATTGCACCAATGCCTATCCCCCAGTTTGTCTGTCTGTCGGGATGGACTTCCAATCCTCCAGGGATACTTAGCGTGTATTTTTAAAGAAAAGGCCCAGTTCTCTAATCCCTTTTTCATGGGGACCTGCACTCCAGAAATCTTCCCGGAACATCTGACCACATTCCAAAGGGGTTCCCCATTTGGGTCTGAAGTGCATTATTCGTGTTGCAGGTATTATCCACCATGAGGACATGAAGCTCCTGCTCCAAACTGAACTGAAAGCTGCAGAAGGCACAGAGAGAAGCAGGGTCAGGGACAATCTGAGTCTAAAAGTCTGCCTGAACAAACTGCCCAGCTACCCCAATGTCTCAGAGAGCTCTGGGCTGGGGCAGAAAATGGTCAATGACAGAAGAAGAACGAGACCTGCAGGGACAGACCTTCCTAGCCCTGCCCTCCTTTTCCAGCTTGAGGCAATTGGGGGAGGATCTGAGCAGCGCCTGTGCCCATCTGGCTGTGCCTCCTTCCTCCTCCCTGGCTGGCTTCTGCTGCTGGCTGGAGCTCTGAGAACCTATCGCTCTTCCCTCTCTGACACCTGCATCAGCAGGAGTAAACAGCTTCCTTAGATGGAGGGGAATTGCTGGCATGCAACTAAGTAATTATGGACAGTGTCTCTCAGAAAAGAAGGAATCCAAAAAGGTAAAACCAACTCCAGCAACTGTCCTGGTGCCTACCTTCAACAGCAGGGCCCAAGGTCACAGTTTCAGGTAGACAATAGGCTGGTAGCTGATTAGAAAGTAATCAGTTTAGCCCTTAGAAGACTCCTTCCCAATCACTCCTTAGACAGAACAACACCCTTCTGAGTGATAAAATACAATTTCCTCCACCACTAGCCCCACAGCAACACAGCTGAGACTCGGACCTGGTTTCCAGGGCAGCTGCCATACCTGAAAGTGAGCCCAGGGCAGGTGCCACCACCACGCTGTGCTTCAGTCTCTCCATTTGAAAAGAGGAAGAAAACAAGCCCACCCTTTGCTCACTGCCCTGGAGAGGGTGCAGAGAGGGAGTTGCCTTGAGATAGAGACATCTCAGAGAAGGATGGGCTAAGGGAAGACGTGACTGTGGGTCCCCAGGGATTCTGGACTTGCCAAGTGACCCATGCCTTCGGACATCTGCCTCCCTCTACAAAGTGGGACCTGAGAGTGTGGATGTTGTAGTCAGAAAGGCCTGGGTCCAAGCTCACCAGTATACAGCTGTGTAATTGGGCATAGTAACTTATCCCTGAACCTGACCTTCCCTATATGAGTAATATGGGGCTAATGATAGTACTTACTTGCAGGGACTATCAAACATGACCACGTCTTGGAGGGCTGAGCCTAACACCCAGCATGCATGGTATATCTCCTCAAATGCTGGCTCATGTTATTTTTATTATGTAAATTTTAGTGTAACTTGCATACCACAAGGACATTTAAATCAGAAAACATAGAGGGTGGGGGGAGCAGCAGAGCACCATCAGGTTAGGACTCTAAAACATCTCTGGAGAAAGAGCTGGGTCACCTTAAGGACTGTGAGCTGCTCTCGCACTCTCAATATGACCTTTGTCCAGTGTCTTTTCATTTCCAGAGCTCCTTCCTCTCCATCTCAGCTGATCCTCCCCACAGCCCTGTAATGTGGGCAGGGTGTAATGCTTCCTGTACCCCATGCTTAGAGGAAAAAACAAGTCTCAGAGAGGTTAAGTAATTTGTCCCAGGTCATACGGCTGGGGGTGGCTGACTGGGGTACAAATTCAACAACATGGTCTCTGAGAGCAAGCACCTTCTTACATTTTGCTTGGCTGCCTGGCCCCAAGCCTTGGGCCCTTCCTGGAGCACTGAGGCTGAGCCAGCTCTAGCCAAGGAGGTCAGCCCCACAAGAACCCAGCCCCAGAGGCCTGGGGTGGTCAGATCTACCATCTGAGCTGGGCTTTACCCTGTTGTACTCCAGGAACATTTTCCCAGAGCTCTGCTCCTGGAACCACTTGCCAAAAGAGAGAGATGAAACAGAGGGTGGAAGTGACACTGTGACTACCACATGAGACTTCCATATACCCCAGAGTCCTTGGTTCAGGAAGACAAGCTGAGCCAGGCGGGCCATTGCCAAGGCCCCCCTATGCCAGGCAGGCCCCTCAGAGGCCTTGCGGCCCTCATCAGCCTTAGGCAAGGACAGGCCAGCCCCAGCCAGGCAGGCAAGTAGTCCACAGGAGCGACTCACAGGTCAGTGGCCCCTTGGTGCTGGCCTGCCTGCCAATCAAGGCTCTCTCTTTACCTCCTACAAAGTATGGGAGATACTGACTGACTATAGGAGATTTATTTCAAATGTTCAAAAAGAAAATTTTTTCTAATGTGGCTGATTGTACTCACTAATTACTCAACTTGCTTGTGCCCCGATTACTATGAATTTAGCTTTTCTATAGAAATAACACCTGATCACCAAGGGTGGTACGGGGCAGTCGGTAGCTGGGCAGGCTTGAGAGCCATTCTGCTGAGATTCAAACCCCACTCCCCCCGGGCAGATTAGTCCCCTGCTCTGAGCCCATTCCCTCCCTTTATAAAAGGGGACCGGGACAGTACACACATCCTTGGGTTGCTGCTGTTACAAAAACCAGCCAGGATGTATTAAGTGTCTATAATGGGCCAAGTACTGAATTACTTCTCTTTTTTTTTCTTACATTATTTATTAATATAAGTAATGTAAGTTATTATTGAGGGCCCACAACAACTCCAGAGGTGTTTGTTTGTTTCTTTTGTTTGTTTTTTGTACAGACAGAGTCTCACTTTATCGCCCTCAGTAGAGTGCCGTGGCATCACACAGCTCACAGCAACCTCCAACTCCTGGGCTTAGGCGATTCTCTTGCCTCAGCCTCCGGAGTAGCTGGGACTACAGGCATCCGCCACAACGCCTGGCTATTTTTCTGTTTGGCAGTTCAGCCAAGGCTGGGTTTGAACCAGCCACCTTCGGTATATGGGGCCAGCACCCTACTCAATGAGCCACAGGCGCCGCCCAACTCTAGAGTTTTTTATTTTGGAGGTGTAACTTACAGTAAAGTACCCGAATCTCCAGTGGAAGCTCAATGAAGTTTTACATGTAT
>CAUYON010058838.1:0-18901 GCA_963573935.1 Arctocebus calabarensis
TTGTGGTGGGTGCCTGTAGTCCCAGCTACTTGGGAGGCAGAGGCAGGAGACTCGCTTGAGCCCAGGAATTGGAGGTTGCTGTGAGCTGTGATGCCACGGCACTCTATCCAGGGTGACAGCTTGAGGCTCTGTCTCAAAAAATAAAATAAAATAAAATAAATGTCAGTTAGGCCTGTTAGATTTAGTTTATAGTTTAACATCACTCTTTCTTTCCTTCTTTTTTTTTTTTTTTTTTTTTTGAGACAGAGTCTCACTCTGATGCCCTGGGTAGAATGCCGTGGCATTATAGCTCACAGCACCCTCAAACTTTGAGCTCAAGTGATCCTCTTGCCTCAGCCTCCCTAGTAACTGAGTACAGGCACCGCCACAATGCCTGGCTATTTTTTAGAGACAGGGTCTCACTCTTTCTCAGGCTGGTCTCAAACTTGTGAACTTAAGCCATCTATTGTTTCTTTGTTGATTTTTTGGTCTGGATGGTAACGTCCATTACTGAGAGCGAGGTGTTAAAAGCACCCTACTTTGATTTTGTTGACTGTAGACTGTCTCTCCCTTTAGGTCTGTTAATGTTTGCTTTATATGTTTAGGAGCACTGGTGTTTGTTGCACAGATATTTGTAATTGTTATACGTATCCGAGGATATGTATCCTCATAGTATACATATCCTATCCTATACATAGGATACATAGTATTCTCTTGCTGAATTTATCCCTTTATCATTATATAGTGGCTCTCTTTGTTATTTTTTCCAGTCTTTAATTTGTATATCTGACATAAATATAGCTATACCTGCTCTTTTTTGGTTTCTGGTTGCATGGAATATCTTTTTCCGCTGCTTCATTTTCAGTCTATATGTGTCTTGATAAGTCAAATGTGTTTTCTTGAAGGCAGCAAATTGGGTCTACTTTCTTTATCCATTCAACCACTGTATGATTTTTCATTGGATCATTGAGACCATTTATATTCACTATTACTATTGATAAAAGTAAGGACATCCTCCTACTGCCATTTCTTTTGCTTTTTCTGTTGTTTAAAGACTCTTTTCTTCCTTTCTTATTGTTTTACTTTGTGGTTAAGTGATTATCTCTGATAGTATGTTCTAATTTGTTGCTTTTTATTTTTGGTGAATCTATTATAGGTCTCTGTGCTGTGGTTACCATGAGGCTTACCATAAACATTTTATAGATACAGCAAATTGTTTTAAAGACATAACAACTTATCTTAGATAACAAATAAAAGGATAAAAAGAAACAAAGGCAAAAATGCGCACAAAAACTTCTGTATGTTAACTTCATCTCCTTGTGTTTTGACTTTTAATTACCTCAATTTACATATATTCAAGTTACCTCTTAATAGGTTGGTGTAGGTATTATTGTTCTTGATAGATTTGTCTTTCGAGTGTCATACTAGCATGGATTACACACCATAAATATAATAATAGGGTATTCTGGGTTTGTTTGTGTACTTAATTTTAGCAATTTTTTTTTTTTTTTTTTGAGACAGTCTCACTTTATCGATCTCAGTAGAGTGCTGTAGCGTCACAGCTCACAGCAACCTCCAACTCCTGGGCTTAGTTAATTCTCCTGCCTCAGCCTCCTGAGTAGACGGGACTACAGGTGCCTGCCACAACGCCTGGCAATTTTTTTGTTGCCATTTGGCTGGGGCCGGGTTCGAACCTGCCACCCTCAGTACATGGGGCCGGCACCCTACCCACTGAGCCACAGGTGCTGCCCTACCAATGGGTTTTATACTTTGAAAAGTTTTCTTTTCCACATTAGTATTTTTTCCTTTGAAACCGAAAAATTCCCTTTAGCATTTTTTTGTAAAACAACTCTGGTTGTGGTGAGTTCTCTTAGCTTTTTTTGTTGTTGTTCTCTTAACTTTTTATTTGTCTTTCTCTGTATTTCACATTTGAATTAAAATTTTGCTGGATACAATATGCTTGGGTGATAATTTTTATTCTTGGAGCACTTTGAGTATGTTATTCCACTCCCTTTTGCATTGTATGGTTTTAGTTGCAAAATTTGTTACCAGGTAAATTGGAGCTCCTTTTTTTGTTATTTGCTCCTTATGTCTCACTGCTTTATCCTTGACACAGTCTTATTTGTTGTTGTTGTTGTTGTTGTTTAGAGATAGAGTCTCAAAAAACTGTCGCCCTGGGTAGAGTTCCATGGTGTCACAGCTTATAGCAACTTCAAGGTCTTGGTCTTAAGTGATTCTCTTGCCTCAGCCTCCCAAGTAGCTGGGACCATAGGTACCCACCACAACGCCTGGCTATTTTTTTTGGTTGTAGTTGTTATTTTAACTGGCCCAGGCCAGGTTCGAGCCCTCCTAGCCACAATGTATGTGGCCAACACTCTTACCCACTGAGCTATGGGCGCCACCCTGCTGTCTTATTTTGTTTGAATCTGTTTGGCGTTGTAAGACCTTCCTATACATGAATGTTTATATCGTTCTTAAGTTTAGAAATGTTTTCTGTTAGTTCTTTGAATAAGCTTTCTATTCCTTGTTCTTGCTCAGCTCCTCAAATACCAATAATTCTTAGATTTGATCTTTTGTGGGAATTATCTATATATTATGGGTGGTCTTTGTTTCTTTTTTTCCTTTTCTGAATTTCTAATTTCAAATAGCCAATTTTCAACCTCATCAATTTTGTTTTCTGATTGGATCCCTTTGCAGCCTTTTAGAGAGTATCTAAAGAATTCTTCAGTTCAGCAAATGTATTTCTCAGTTTCAAGATTTTCATTCCAACTTTTAAAAATGATTTCAATCTCTGTTAAATGACCTGATAAATTTCTGAATTGCTTTTCTGTGTTATCTTGGAGATGACTGAGTTTCCTTAAAGCTGCTCCCTGGAATTCTTTTTTTTTTTTTTTTTTTTTTAGTGTTTTTTTTGTTGGTTTATTAAATCATAATTGTGAACATTAATGTATTTATGGGGTACAGTGCGCTGATAGGATATACAATGTGGAATGCTTGCATCCAGCTGATTAACGTGACCATCTCTTCACCTACTTATTTGTTGTGGAAAGACATTTGTACTCTATTCTTAATAGTTATGAAATGTACTGTTGCATTATGCACATCAGGTGAGGTCCCACAAAGTACCCTCCCTCATCCCAGCCACCCCCCACCTCTCCTCTCTCTCCTCTTCCCTCCTTCTTTCTGGACTATAGTTACGTTTTGCCATTCGTATGAGTGTGTAGGTGATTATATATTGATTTCATAGTAGTATTGAGTACATTTGGATACTTTTTCTTCCATTCTTGAGATACTTTACTAAGAAGAATATGTTCCAGCTCCATCCAGGTAAACATGAAAGATATGAAGTCTCCATCTTTTTTATGGCTGCACTAGTATTCCATGGTGTACATGCACCACAATTTATTAATTCATTCATGGGTCAATGGGCACTTGGGCTGCTTCTATGACTTAGCAATTATGAATTGGGCTGCAATAAACATTCTGGTGTAAATGTCCTTGTTGTAAAATGATTTTTGATCATCTGGGTATATACCTAGTAGAGGAATTGCAGGATCAAATGGTAGGTCTACTTTTAGTTCCTTGAGTATTCTCCAAACTTCTTTCCAAAAAGGCCATATTAGCTTGTGTTCTGACCAGCAGTGTAGAAGTTTTCCCTTTTTTCTGCATCCACACCAACATCTGTAGTTTTGGGATTTTGTGATGGGGGCTAATCTTACTGGAGTTAAATGTTGTCTCAGAGTGGTTTTGATTTGCATTTCTCTGATTATTAAAGATGATTAGCATTTTTCATGTGTTTGTAGGCCATATGCCTGTCTTCCTCAGAGAAGTTTCTGTTCAAGTCTCCTGCCCACATAGGAATGGGGTTATTTGTTCTTTTCTTATTGCTTAGTTTGAGTTCTCTATGGATTCTAGTTATCAGACCTTTGACAGAAGCATAGTTATCAGACCTTTGACAGAAGCATAACCTGCAATAATCTTCTCACATTCTGAAGGCTGTCTGTTTGCTTTACTTACTGTACTCTTGGCTGTGCAGAAGCTTTTTAGTTTGATTAGATCCCAGTAATTTATTTTTGGTGTTGCTTCAATTTTCAGGGGTGAACTCCTTATAAAATATTCTCCCTGACCAATTTCTTCAAGCATTTTCCCTGTACTCTCTTCTAGTTTTTTTTTTTTTTTTTTTTTTTTTTTTTTGCAGCTTTTTTTTGTCAGGGGCCAGATTTGAACCCGCCACCTACAGTATATGGGCCTGGTGCCTACTACTTTGAGCTACAGGCACCACCCTCTTCTAGTATTTTTATAGTTACACGTCTTAAGTTTAAATCTTTTATCCAGTAAGAATCAATTTTTGTTAATGGTCAGAAATAAGGGTCTAGTTTCATTCTCCCACAGATTGCCAGCCAGTTCACTCATCACCATTTGTTAAATAGGGAATCTTTCCCCCACTGAATATTTTTGATAGGCTTATCAAAGATTAAATAACAATAAGTGGCTGGGTTCATCTCTTGGTTTTCTGTTCTGTTCCATAAATCTCTCTTTTTTGTGTGCCATTACCAAGCTGTTTTGATCACTATAGATTTGTAGTATAGCCTAAAGTCTGGTAATGTAATACCTCCTGATTTGTTTTTATTTCTGAGTAATGTATTGACTTGTATCAAGGTTTCTTCTGATTCCATATAAATTGTATAAATGTATCCAGGTTTCTTCTGATTCCATATAAATCAAAGTACTATTTTTTCAAGCTCTTTAAAGCATAACAATGGTGCTTTAATAGGGATTGCATTAAATCTCTAGATTGCTTTGGGTAATATTGACATTTTAACAATGTTGATTCTTCGCAGCTATGAGCATGGTATGTTTTTTCATTTGTTAACAGCTTCAGCTATTTCTTTTCTCAGAGTTTCATAATTCTCTTTATAGACATCTTTCACTTCCTTTATTAGGTAAATTCCCAGATATTTCATCTCCTTTGGCACTTCTGTAAAAAGAATATAATCCTTGACTATATTTTCAGGTTGACTATTGTTGGCATATTTAAAAGCTACTGATTTATAAGTATTGATTTTATATCCTGAGACACTGCTGTATTCTTTGATCAATCGAAGGGTTTTGTAGTTGAGTCCCTGGGGTTTTCCAGGTA
Source organism: Arctocebus calabarensis (assembly GCA_963573935.1). Lineage (NCBI taxonomy): Eukaryota > Metazoa > Chordata > Mammalia > Primates > Lorisidae > Arctocebus > Arctocebus calabarensis. The sequence continues at coordinate 5,120 of CAUYON010058838.1, forward strand.
TACAATCATATCTCTGAAGAGTTAGTTTGTTCTCCTCTGGCTCCATTTGATACTCTTGATCACTTTCTCTTGCCTGATTGTGATGGCTTAAGACGTCCATTACTGTGTTGAATGGCATTGGAGAAAATGGACATCCTTGCCTCATTCCTGATCTGAATGGAAATGTTTTCAATTTTACTCCATTCAGTATGATATTGGCTGTGGGTTTGCTGTAAATGGCCTCTATCAGTTTCAGAAATGACCTTTCTAAGCCTATTTTCTTAAGTGTTCTGATCGTGAACCGGTACTGGATATTATCAAAAGCTTTGTTTTCATTAATTAGGAGAATAGTATAGTCTTTACATTTTTTTTGGGGGGGGGGGGGGTTTTTAGAGAAAGAGTCTCACTTTATTGCCCTTGGTAGAGTGCCATGGCGGCACACAGCTCACAGCAACCTCCAACTCCTGGGCTTAGGCGATTCTCTTGCCTTGACCTCCCAAGTAGCTGGGCCTATAGGCACCCACCACAACGCCCGGCTATTTTTCTGTTTTTGCAGTTCGGCCGAGGCCGGGATTAAACCCACCACCTTCAGTATATGGGGCTGGCGCCCTACTTGATGAGCCACAGGCGCTGCCCAGCCTTTGGTTTTTATTTTATTTATGTGATATATTGTATTTATGGATTTATGTATATTGAACCAAACTTGTAACCCTGGGATAAAACCAACTTGACCATGCTGTACAATTTTTTTGGTGTGTTCTTGAATTCTATTTGTTAGGATCTTACTGAATATTTTTGCATCGATATTCATTAATGATATTGGTCTATATTTTTCTTTCTTTATTGGGTCCTTTCCTGGTTTGGGGATTAGGGTGATATTTGCTTCATAGAATGTGTTGGGACGTATTCCTTCTTTTTCTCTGTTTTGCAAAAGGTTATGTAATATAGTTACTAGTTTCTATATTTTGGAAAAGGTTATGTAATATAGTTAGCAGTTACTCTTCATGGATACGATCCTATGCCTGCAAAACCCCAGGGATTCAATACAAAACTCTTATGAGTGATCAAAGAATACATTGTGTCTAAGGATACAAAATTCATACTTACAAATCAGTAGCTTTTAAATATGCCAACCATAGTCAAGCTAAAAATATAGTCAAGGACTATATTCCTTTTACAGTAGTGCCAAAGAAGATGAAATATCCGGGAATTTACCTAACAAAGGATATGAATGGTAGAATTCTGATGTGAAACCATCTGTTCCTGGACTTTTCTTTTTTGGGAGATATCGTGTAGTTGATGCTATTTCAGTGATGGATATAGGTCTATTCAGAATTTCTAATTCTTTCTCACTGAGTCCAGGAAGGTGGTGTGCTTCCAGGTATTGGTCCATTTCCACCAGATTTTTGTATTTCTGAGAATAGAGTTTTTTATAATAATCACTGAGGATTTTTTTGGATTTCTGAGATATCTGTTGTTATTTTTCCTTTATCGTTTCTGATTGACAATATTAGAGATTTTGCTTTTCTGTTTCTGGTTAGGTTAGCCAAAGGTTTATCAATTTTATTGATCTTTTAAAAAAACTAGCTTTTTGTTTTGTTGATCTTCTGAATGATTCTTTTGTTTTCAATTTCATTTAATTCTGCTCTAATTTTGGTTATTTCTTTTCTTTTGCTGGGTTTGAGATTGGACTGTTCTTCCTTTTCCAGTAGCTTGAGATGACCCATTAAGTTGTTGACTTCCTCTCTTTCTGTTTTCTTGATGAAGCATTCCAATGCCATAAATTTCCCTCTAAGGTCTGCCTTTGCAGTATCCCACAGATTTTGATAGTTTGTGTCTTCATTATCATTTTGTTCTCAAAATTTGGTGAATTCTTTCTTTCTTTTTTTTTTTTTTTTTTGCAGTTTTTTGGTCGGGGCTGGGTTTGAACCTGCCACCTCTGGCATATGGGGCTGGCACCCTTCTCCTTTGAGCCACAGATGCTGCCAGTTATTTTGTTCTTAATCTCATCTTTGGCCTGGCTATCATTCAGGATAAGGTTATTTAGTTTCCATGACTTTGTTTGAATATGAAGATTCCTATTGCTCTTGAGTTCAACTTTTATTCTGAGATGGTCCAAGAAGATACAAGGAATAATTTCTGTTCTTTTAAATTTGCTGAGATTAGACTTGGGTCCTAAGATACGATCAATTTTGAGGATGATCCATGAGTTGATGAGAAGAACGTGTATTCTGTTTTATTAGAATGAAATCTTCTTCAGATGTCTGTTAAGTCTGTTTGTTGTAGAGTCAATTTTAAGTCCATTCTTTCTTTGTTTAGTTTTTCCTTGGAGGACCTATCCAAAACTTCCATAGGAGTGTTAAAATCTCCAATTATTATAGCACAGGAAGATGCTTAATTGTCATTTAGTGTTTGCTTTATAAATTGAGGAGCATTCTGGTAGGGCACATAAATGTTAATTATTGAAAGTTCTTCATGTTGAGTGTTTCCCTTAACAAACATGTAGTGACTTTCCCTATCTTTGTTGGTTTAAAGCCTATTGCATCTGCTAATAAAATTGCAACCCCTGCTTTATTCTGATTTCCATTTGACTGTATTATAGATATCCATCCCTTTACTCTGAGTCTATTTTTATCTTTTAAGGTAAGATGAGACTCTCTCTATTCAACAGATATCTCATCTGAGTTTATCTATCCAGTCAGCCAACTTGTGCCTCTTTAAAGGAAAATTTAAGCCATTCACATTAATTGAGAGAATTGATAAGTATGGTAGTGTTTTGGGTGTCATGTTTTTCAAACGTCTAGTGGATATTTTTAATTCTTTCCCCGTAGTGGAGTTAGATTTTATTCAAAAATTTCTGGGTGAGTTTACTCTGGTGGTGGACCATTATGCTGATAATAATGGAGAATGGATCTGAGAATATCCTGGAGAGCCGGCTTAGTTATGGCAAATTTCTTGAACATGTGTATGTTGTAAAGTATTTAATTTCTCCATCACAGACAAAACTCAGTTTAGCTAGATACAGGATCCTGGGCTGGAAATTGTTTTATTTTAGGAGATTGAAGGTTGAAGACCATCCTCCTCTGTCTTGAAAGACTTCAGCTGAGAGATCTGCAATCATTTGAATATTTCTCCCTTTAGGTAGGTAAAGCTTTTCTTATGTATGGCTGCTTGAAGAGTTTTCTCCTTCATATTAACTTTGGCAAAGTTAATTACAATGTGTCTAAGAGATGATTTATTAGGCTTGAGTCATGCTGGGGTTCTGAAACTGTCTACTATATGAATTTCAGTATCTCTTGCATGGCTTGGGAAATTCTCCTCCATAATATCTTAGAGTAGAGCAACTGTTCCATTAGGACCATCCTCTTCTCCTTTAGGAGTTCCTATGTGGTGAATGTTTGATCTTTTGGCGTTGTCTCACAACTCTCTCAGGGAATGGTCAGTTTTTCCTCTCCATTTGTCTGCCTCTTTGAGTGTTTGAGAATGTTCAAAAGCTTTGTCTTTGATTTCAGAGATCTTTTCTTCTGTCTGTTCAACTCTTTTATTGAGGGATTCTACTGTATTTTGGAGCTCCTTGAATAACATTTTCATTTCCTTGAGCCCTGCTACCTCCTTTCTCATTATGTACATATCCTTGGTTATTTTGTCTCTGAATTCATGAATTTCTTGAGACAACTTTTGCACAACTCTTTCTATTTCTATTTCCATCTTTTCCTCCATTTTATTCATCTTATTTGCCATCCATATTTTGAATTCTATTTCTGATATTTCAGCCATTTGTTTATGAGTGGCATCTTCTGACCTATCTCCTTTGTCATTCCTTGGGGGAATTGATCTATTCTGATTATTCATATTCTATTCACTATTCATTATTCTTCCTCTGGTTCTGCCCCATGATTATTTTCCACAGCTTGCATATTAAAACTGGTAGAGTGAAGTTGGATTGAATTCCAGGAATTGTAGTTAACCAGCCCTTTACCAAAGAACTGGGACTAGTGATTGTGGCTTTTCCCCTACAGCTTTACAAAGATCCCTTTCAGACGTATAGCCAGAGACTCTGAAGCTGCACTTGGTGTGATAGGGCTAGCTGTTTGTCTGTCTTGTAGTCAGCCAAATCTTGTAGTCTATCCAATCCTACTAAGTTGCAGAATTAGGCTGAAATCTCAGCTTTGGGGAGATACAAGCAACAGAGACAACTCACACCCCTCCAGCAACAACTGCAGGAGGAGAATCACTCCCTCCCACTTCGACACAACCATGGCTCAACCTTGGAGGGTCCCTGGATGGACAGTCCAGGTCAAGAGTTCTAAACCAATTTTCCCAGGCAGATAATCACTGCTCAACTGAGAGAATTCAAACGGTGTCCAGCAACCTGATGGCAGGCATCCATAGGCAACTCTGTCCTAGAAACCCAAGAGGCTGGAGTTTGGCTCCCTTTGGTGCTCAGTGGGATCAGGAAGCCCTGCCTAGCCAAGGAGTCAGTCCAGGGAGTTGGTGCTTCCTTCCCTGCCTTACTATGCAGCCTTGCCCTCCACTGGTATCCCCATGGGGCTATGGCTCAGCTTCCTTCAGTGACCAAAAGCACCAGGAATAGGCACCTGGCAGAGTCACAGGGGAGTCAGTGCCACCTACCACACTGCACTCTGCCACCAAGGCAACCTCCTGCAGCTGAAGCCTGGCTCCCTCCAGTGCTTAATGGCATCTGGGGAGTGTACCACTAGCATCAGTCTTGGGGTATGATCAACACAGTCAGTGGGCGGGTACCACCACAGCACATATTTCTCCCTTACTGGGTCTATGTCTCTGTCCTAGCCATGCTCCACCACCCCGAGATTGAGACTCAGCTCCCTCCAGTGGTCAAGAGAAATAGGAAGTGTTTCTTCAAAACCTAATCCAGGGTGTGAGCACTACCACCACCACTGCACATCATCTCAGGGCCATGCTCCTCCCTCTCCCACTTGACTCCCTCTCCCTGAATCCCTCAACTTCCATTTGTCACTGTTTCAGTGCAGTCATGCAGTGGCCCATGCCATGCCTAGGCCTCTCGAGGAATTGCCAAATGCTCTGGGCTTTCCAGGGGGCAGGCTTCCAGACCACCAGGAGAGGGGGGAGGGGTGTACTAGGAGTTTAAAATTGCAGGAAAAATATTTGTTCAACTTTATGCCAGACAGGAGAATGCCTAGGCTCATAGGTGGGATCTGTCTGGAAAAATAGTCCTAGTGTGTAGTGGCTCTCTCCTATGGGATAAAATAAGAGGCATTCTGAACACTGCTAGCTTTGGAGAGCACACAGCAAGCCACTCTCTTGGGGGAGGTGTCTCTTGACCTCTTAATGATAGGTTTTGTAACTGTAGTTTGTCTCCTTGGAGTCACAGCTTGCCTCAGCAGGGATAATATGCATTCCTCAATCTTCCTTTTTAGCTCAGCTCCTGAGCTTCAGCTTTCTTGAGAACATTCTGTCCTTTGTCTCTCCTTCTGGATGGGAACCTCTGTCAAAAGCTGGCTCTAGTCTGCCATCTTACCTCCTTTCCTGCTACCTGAAATTCTTGACCAGAAAATTGCTATCTCTTTGGGATCAGTCAATGGATTTTTGCTTTGTCTTTTTGAGGAGATCATGATTCCCTGTTTGCTATTATTCCTTATGGGTATATGTCTTTTTTTTTTTTTAATCATAGCTGTGTGCATTAATGCAATCACGGGATACAATGTGCTGGTTTTAAATGCAATTTGAAATATTTTCATCAAACTAGTTAACATAGCCTTCAAGACATTTTCTTAGGTATTGTGTTAAGACATTTATATTTTATATTTAGGAAATTTCACATGTATCCTTGTAAGATGCACCATAGGTGTGGTCCCACCAATTATGCTCCCTCCACCCATCCTTCCACCTCCCCTCCCCTCTGTCTCCCCTTTCCCCAATTTCTTGGTCTATAATTGGGTTATAGCTTTCATATGAAACGTGGTTTCAACCAAGTTGGTTTTCAAACCATATCTTGGTTTCATAGTAGGGCTGAGTACATTGGATACTTTTTCTGTCTTCCATTCTTGAGATACCTTGCTAGGAAGAATAAGTTCCAGCTCCATCCATGTAAACAGGAAAGAGGTAAAATCTCCATGTTTTTTAAGGCTGCATAATATTCCATGGTGTGCATATACCACAATTCATTCATCCATTAATGGGTCAGTGCACACTTGGGCTTCTTCCATGACTTAATAATTATGAACTGGGCTGCAGTAAACATTCTGGTACATAAATCTTTGTTATAATGTGATTTTTGGTCTTCTGGATATATACCTAGTAGAGGAATTGTAGGATCGAATGGCAGGTCTATTTTTAGATCTCTAAGTGTTCTCCAAACATGTTTTGAAAAGGAACGTATTAGTTTGCATTCCCACCAGTAATGTAGAAGTGTTCCCTTTTCTCCACATCCACACCAGCATCTCTGGTTTTGGGATTTTGTGATGTGGGCTAATCTTACTGGAGTTAGATGGTACCTCACAGTAGTTTTGATTTGCATTTCTCTGATGATTAAAGATGATGAGCATTTTTTCATGTGTCTGTAGGCCATGCGCCTGTCTTCTTCAGAAAAGTTTCTCTTCAGGTCCCTTGCCCACCCTGAGATGGGATTACTCATTCTTTCCTTGCTAATACATTGGAGTTCTCTGTGGATTCTGATTTTTAAACCTTTGACGGAGACATAACCTGAAAATATCTTCTCCCATTCTGAGGGCTGTTTGCTTACTTTACTTACTGTGTCCTTGGCTGTGCAGAAGCTTTTTAGTTTGATTAGGTCCCAGTTGTGTATTTTTGATGTGGTTTCAATTGCCGGGGGGGGGTGGGAGGGGTCCTCCTCATAAAATACTCGCTCAAGCTGATTTCTTCAAGAGTTTTCCCTTGCTTTCTTCTAGTATTTTTGTAGTTTCGTGTCTTAAGTTTAAATCTTTAATCCACTGAGAATCCATCTTAGTTAATGGTGAGAGGTGTGGGTCTAGTTTCAGTCTTGTACAGGTCGCCAGCCAGTTCACCCAGCACCATTTGTTAAATAGGGAATCTTTTCCCCACTGAATGTTTTTAATTGGCTTGTCAAAGATCAAATAACGGTAAATAGCTGGGTTCATCTCTTGGTTCTCTTTTCTGTTCCATACATCTACCTCTCTGTTTTTGTGCCAGGACCATGCTGTTTTGATCACTATCGATTTATAGTATAGTCTGAGGTCTGATAGCATGATTCCTCCTACTTTGTTTTTATTTCTGAGTAATGTCTCGGATATTCGAGGTTTTTTCTGATTCCATATAAAATGAAATATTATTTTTTCAAGATCTTTAAAGTAAGGCAGTGGAGCTTTAATAGGGATTGCATTAAAATTGTATATTGCTTTGGATAGTAGGGACATTTTAACAATGTTGATTCTTCCCAGCCATGACCATGGTATGTTTTTTCACTTGTTAACATCTTCAGCTGTTTCTTTTCTTAGAGTTTCATAGTTCTCTTTATAGAGATCTTTCACAGCCTTTGTTAAGTAAACTCCCAAATATTTCATCTTCTTTGGCACTACTGTGAATGGAATAGAGTCCTTGAATGACTGTTTTTTCAGGTTGGCGATTGTTGGTATATGTAAAGGCTACAGATTCATGAGTGTTGATTTTGTAACCAGAGACACTACTGTATTCCTTGATCGCTTGTAAGAGTTTTGTAGTAGAATCCCTGGTGTTTTCCAAGTATACAATCATATCATCTGTGAAGAGTGAAAGTTTGATCTCTTCTGACCCTATATAGATACCCTTGATTGCCTTTTCTTGCCTAATTACAATGGCTAAGACTTCCATTACAATGTTAAAGAGCAGAGGAGACAATGGGAAACCTTGCCTGGTTCTTGATCTAAGTGGAAATGATTTCAATTTAACTCCATTCAATATGATATTGGCTGTGGGTTTGCAGTAGATGGCCTCTATCGGTTTAAGAAATGTCCCTTCTATACCCATTTTCTTAAGTGTTCTGATCATGAAGGATCAGATCAAAAGCTGGATATTATCAAAAGCTTTTTCTGCATCAATTGAGAGAATCACATGGTCTTTGTTTTTTAATTTGTTTATGTGCTGAATTATATTTATAGATTTACATATATTGAGCCAGCCTTGAGACCCTGGAATAAAACCCACTTGGTCATGGTGTATAATTTGTTTGATGTGTTGCTGGATTCTGTTTGTTAGGATCTTGTTGAATATTTTTGCATCAATATTAATCAGTAATATTGATGTGTAATTTTCTTTTCTTGTTGGGTCTTTTCCTGGTTTGGGGATCAAGGTGATGTTTGCCTCATAGAATGGGTTGGGTAGTATTCCTTCTTTTTCTGAAGGAATATGAATAAATATTTTGGAAAAGATTGAGTAATACAGGTACTAGTTTCCCTTTACAGGTTTGGTAGAATTCTGACGTGAAGCCATCTAGTCCTGGGCTTTTCTTTTAAGGGAGAGTTTGTATACTTGATGCTATTTCAGAACTTGATTAAGCCTGTTCAATATTTCCACTTCCTTCTGGCTAAGTCTTGGAAGTTGTAGTGCTTCCAAGTATTGGTCAATTTCCTTCAGATTTTCATATTTCTGAGAATAAAGTTTCAATGTAATATTCATTAAGGATTTTTTAAATTTCTGAGGAGTCTGTTGTTTCATCATTACTATTTCTGATTGATGAAATTAGAGATTTTACTATTTTTTCCTGAAGAGGTTAGCCAAAGTTTTATCTATTTTATTGACCTTTTCAAAAAACTACCTTTTTGATTTATTGATTTCTTGTACAATTCTTTTATTTTCAATTTCATTTAATTCTGGTCTCATTTTGGTTATTTCTTTTCTTCTGCTGGGTTGAGGATTGGACTGTTCTTCCTTTTCCAGTTGCTTGAGATGTCCCATTAAGTTGTTAACTTCCTCTCTTTCCGTTCTCTTAAGGAAGGCTTGCAGTGCTATGAATTTCTCTCTTAGGGCTGCCTTTGCAGTATCCCACAGGTTTGATAAGTCATATCTTCATTATCGTTTTGTTCCCAAAATTTGGTAATTTCCTTCTTAATCTCATCTATGACCCAGCTGTCATTCAGCATAAGGTTATTTAGCTTCCATGTTTTTGTATGAGTATGCAGATTCCTATTGTTACTGAGTTCAACTTTTCTTCTACAATGGTTTGAGAAGATACAAAGAATAATTTCTATTCTTTTAAATTTTATGAGGTTAGACTTGTGACCTAAGATGTGATTGATTTTGGAGTATGTTCCGTGGGCTGCTGAGAAGAATGTGTATTCAGTTTTGTTAGGATGAAATGTTCTGTAGATGTTTGTTAAATCCAAAAGTTGAATGGTTAAATTTAAATCTAAAATTTCTTTGCTTAGCTTCTTATTGGAGGATCTATCCACACTGCCAAAGGAGTTTTAAAATCTCCAATATTATGGAGCTGGAGGAAATCAAGTTTCTTATGTCTGTTAGAGTCTCTCTTGTAAATTGAGACGGATTCTGGTTGGGTGCATAAATTTTAAGAATTGAAATCTCATCATGTTGAGTATTACCATTAACAAATATGAAGTGACCATCCTTTTCTCTCCTTACTTTTGTTGTTTTAAAGCCTATTGTATCTGCGAATAAATTTGCAATACCTGCTTTTTTCTGATTTCCATTTGCCTGAAATATAGATGACCATCCCTTCACCCTGAGTCTACATTTATCTTTTAAGGTAAGATGGGATTCTTGTATGCAGCAGATATCTGGCCTGAATTTTTGTATTCAGTCAGCCAACCTGTGCTTCTTTAGAGGACAGTTTAAGCCATTCACAGTAATTGAGAATATTGATAAGCCTGGTAGAATTTTAGGTATCAAGTTTTTCAAATGTCTAGTGGACATTTTTAATCACTTTCCCACTGTGGAAGTTGGAATTTGATCAAAAGTTTCTGAGTGAGTTTACTTTTGTGATGGTGGATTGTGCTGTTCATTATGGAGGATAGGTCTGAGAATATCCTAGAGCGCTGGTTTAGTTATGGCAAATTTCTTCAACATGTGAATGTCATTAAAGTATTTAATTTCTCCATTGTAAATGAAACTCAGTTTCGCTGGATACAGGATCCTGGGTTGAAAGTATTTTGTTTTAGGAGATTAAAAGTCTATGACCACCTTCTTCTAGTTTGAAAGGTTTCAGCAGAGAGATCTGCAGTCATTGTAATATTCTTCCCCTTGTAGATTATGATTTTCTTCCATCTGGCTGCTCCATTCCACTGCATTCTGCCCAGGCTAGTACTGCCTCAGGCATACCCTTTGCTCCCGGAGTCTGTGTTACTATCCCAGATCTCTTCTGCCAGTGTCTGCCACTGGAGAAGATGCCATGCTTTCTTTGGTGCCCAGAGAAATAGGGAGTATCCTCCTAAGATATCCCCAGGGGTATGAACTCTATTGTTCCCGCTGCTGCCACTGCTGCTCTGTACTAGGGGGCACCACCTTTCCCTTTCCCCATACAGTTCCTTCAGTCCACCATTTTCTCCTTACCCCTGTGCCACAGAATCAGCACAGACCTGCAATAGCTTACACCCTGTCCACACCTCTTGAGAAAATGCCCACAAATCTGGACTCCATAGGGGTCAGGCTTCCAGACCTCAGTTTGAAAGTGGAGGGGAGTATTGGGAGTTCAGAATTGCAAGTAGACAATATATACAGTTTTATACAGTTTTATGCCAGACAGAAGAGTGCCACGGCACCCTAGGTCCAGTTTTTAGAGAGTCTCTCTCATGGGATAAAAATGGGAGGACGTTTGAACTCTGTTCACTTATTTGTAGAAAGCATACTGCAACCGTTCTATGGGGGAGGGGACTCCCATCCACTTGGCGATGGATTTTGTACCTTTTGTTTGTATCCTTGGGTTTGCAGCTCACCTCAGCTGGGTTGATGTGCATTCTTCAACCTTCTCTCTTGAGTCAGCTCTAAACCATCAGCTTACTTGCTAAACTTCTGTCCTTTAACTCTCCTTCTGGACAGGAGCCTCTGTGGAAAACTGGCTCCAGTTGGCCATCTTACCTCCAATCCCCCATAAATATGGCTGAATAGTACTCCATGACTCTATATACATATATCACATTTTATTAATCCACTCATGACTTAAGGAACAGCTGGATTGATTCTATATCTTTATGATTGTGAATCGTGCTGCAATAAACATTGAAGTGCAAGTGTATCAAGATGTTATTGACTTCATAGAACAAGTTGGGTAGGATTCCTTTCTTCTCAATGTTATGAAATAATTTCTATAAGTATGAGTACCAGTTCTTTGCAGATCTGATAAAATTCAGCTGTGATGCCATTTTGTCCAGGGTTTTCTTTTAGTTGGATGAGGTTTTATTGCTTCAATTTCACTCCTTGTTATTTGTTCAGGAGTTCTATGTGTTCCTGATTGAGTTTTGGCAGTTAGTATTATAGGAATGTATTCATTTCCTCAACATTTTTGAGTGTACGTGCCTAGAGATTTTTTTTTTTTCTTTTGAAACAGAGTCTCACTCTGTGGCCCTGGGTGGAGTGCTGTGGTGTCATAGATCATGGTAACCTCAAATTCTTGGGCTCAAGTGATCCTCTTGCTTTATCCTCCCAAAGCACCTATAGTTGCTGGGACTATAGGTGCTCACCACCACACCCCACTAGTTTTCTATTTTTAGTAGAAATGGGGTCTTGCTTTTGCTTGGGCTGGTCTCAAACTCCTGAGCTCAGGCAGTCCATCCACCATGACCTTCAAGAGTGCATTAGCCAGTGAACCCGGCCTGTGCCTAGAGATTTTTTTGTATTTCTGTGCTATCAGTTGTGATATCTCCATTGCCATTTCTGGTTGAACAAATTTGGGTCCTGTCTTTTCTGTTTGTGGTTAATCAATCAAATCTATCAGTTTGTTTATCTTTTCAAACAACCAACTTTTTGTTTCATTAATCTCCAGGGGTTTTTTGTTTGTTTTTAATTTCATTTAGTTCTGCTCTGACTTTAGTTATTTCTGTTCATCTGGTGAGTTTTGGGTCAGTTTGCTCTTCTTTTTCTAGTTCCTTGAAACAGTTCTTTAGATTGTTTGTGATCTTTCTGTCTTTTTGATATAGGCATTTAAAGCTATGAATTTTTTTAGGACTGCTTTTGCTGAATCCCATTGATTTTAATAACTTGTGTGCCCATTGTCGTTTAGTTCAAGAAATCTTTTCATTTCCATCTTAATTTCCTCTTTGATCCAAAAATCATTCAGCAGTAGTTTTTTTGTTGTTGTTTGTTTGTTTGTTTTTGAGACAGAGTCTCACTATGTCACCCTCGGTATATGCCGTGGTATGACAGCTCACAGCAACCTCCAACTCTTGGGCTTAAGTGATTCTCTTGCCTCAGCCTCCCAAGTAACTGGGACTACAGGCCCCTACCACAAATGTCTGACTATTTTTTTTGTTGCAGTTGATTAGCTGGCCTGGGCTAGGTTCGAAACACCGCCCTCATTGTATGTGGCTGGCAGTATAACCACTGCTAAGGGTGCTGAACCATTCATTCTTTAATGGCTTAATTTTCATGACTTTGTATAGAATTGAGTGTTTCTGTTGGAGCTGATGTCTAATCTTATTCCACTGTGATCTGCGATTATGTCTGCATGCATATCTCTGTGTTTATCCTATTTGGAGCATGTTGAGCTTCTTAGATGTTTAGATTGATGCTTTGCATCAAATTTGGAACATTTTCAGCCATTATTTTTTCAAATACTTTTCTGCTTATATTTCTCTCTCCTACCTTTCTGGAATGTCTTTGTTGGTATGCTTTATGCTGTCACATATTTCTCTAATTCTCTGTTCATTATCCTTAATTATTTTTTTGTCTGTTCTTCTGATTGTTTAATTTTTTTTTTTTTTTGAGACAGAGCCTTAAGCTGTCACCCTGGATAGAGTGCTGTGGCATCACAGCGCACAGCAACCTCCAATTCCTGGGCTCAAGCGAGTCTCCTGCCTCAGCCTCCCAAGTAGCTGGGATTACAGGCACCTTCCCAGCCATTTTTTGTTTGCAGCCATCGTTTGGCAGGCGCAGGCTGGATTCAAACCCGCCAGCTCAGGTGTACGTGGCCGGTGCCTTAGCCCGTTGAGCCATACCCACCAAGCATGATTGTTTAATTTTCATTAATCTATCTTTGAGTTCACTGATTCTTTGGTGAGCTCAGACCTACTATTGAAACCCTCCTGAGGACAGCATCGTGGCTCACTTCTGTAATCTCAGCACTCTAGGAGGCTGAGGTAGGTGGATTGTCTGAGTTCACAGGTTTGATTCCAGCCTAAGCTAGAGTGAGAACTCATCTCTAAAAATAGCTGGGCATTGTGGCAGGCACCTGTAGTTCCCACTACTTGGGAAGTTGAGGCAAGAAAATCACTTGAGCCCTAGCGTTTGAGGTTTCTGTGGGCTATGACACCATGGCACTCTACCAAGGGCAAAAAAATGAAACTCTGTCTCAGAAAAAAAAAAAAAAGAAAAGAAAGCAAGAAACCCTCCAGTGAATTTTTCATTTCTGTTATATACATTTCAACTCCAGAATTTCTATTTGGTTCTTTTCAATCTCTTTCTTTATTAATTTTCTCATTTTATTTTATTTTTTTTTAATTAAATCATAGTTGTATACATTAATGTAATCATGGTGTACAATGTGCTGGTTTCATATACAATTTGAAATATTTTCATCAAACTAGTTAACATAGCCTTCATGGCATTTTCTTAGTTATTGTGTTAAGACATTTATATTCTACATTTAGTAAATTTCACATGTACCCTTGTAAGATG
>CAUYON010058840.1:0-21294 GCA_963573935.1 Arctocebus calabarensis
CGGGCGCCTGTAGTCCCAGCTACTTGGGAGGCAGAGGCAAGAGACTCGCTTGAGCCCAGGAATTAGAGGTTGCTGTGAGCTATGATGCTATGGCACTCTATCCAGGGTGACAGCTTGAGGCTCTGCCTCAAAAAAAAAAAAGAAGAGGAGAGAGGAGAAGGTAGGGGAGAGGGGAGGGGAGGGGAGGAGAGGAGTTGAGAGGAGAGGAAAAGAAAGGAAAGGAAAGGAACCAAGATCTGAGTGCTGGGTGTTCTCATTGCTATAAGGGTTGTTGTTTCTCAGGCTCTCAGGTGACAGAGCAAAGAAACACCCACGCATTTACTAACCTATGTATGTGCACGTGCCTAAAATATTTCTATACGTAACCATCCATTCCCATAACCAGGAAAACATGCCTCTAACTCTAATCCCTCACCCCATGGATCATTCTAGTCTCCTCCCTTATTTTCCCACTCTAGCTCTGCACACATTTTCATGCATTTTTTTCCTTTTTCTTTTTTTTTTTGTTCCTTAAATTTGTTTGTTGTTTGTTTTTTTCCTTTTCCTTTCTTTTCTTTTCCTTTTTCTGCATGAACTTTTTTTTTTCTTTTTTATTAGCGATAGTGGTTCTCACTCTTGCTCAGGCTGGTCTTAAACTTCGGAGTTCAAGCAATCCACCAGCCTCGGCCTCTCAGGATGCTAGAATTACAGGCGTGAGCATTGACACTGCATGCATTTTTAAGTCCTCATTATTGTAGGGAAGGTTGATTGAAGAATCACCACCCATTGAAGAATTTTCTTTCCAGTGGTATGTTATTTGTGGGGGGCGGGGAGTTGTACCTAATTTCTACCAATGGAGAAAGAAAATTTTGCAAATTACAAATAGGATTACAAATATCCTTAATGGTATCAGTGGAATCTGTTGTTGATGGAACACAGCGGTCTGCATGGGTCACCAAAGCACAAGGGTGACGTTCCTGGTCCAAGGCCCAATTGACGTTGCTCCCAGCAGCTCCTTCCTGGTGCTGAGTGGCAGAAGCTCTGAACCACAACCCACAGGAGGATCCTGAACACATTCGTCACTCTCTGGAGTCAGAGCCCCCTCAGTGCCTTCCTAGCAGAACTTGTGTCTGGGACCAGATGGGCTCCACCAGTTGGGGTCCGTGACTCTGGCCACTTCAGACAGCACTAACAAAGCTCACCGTGAACGCGAGTCAGCGTGACGATGTCCCACAGAAGAGCCCAATACTGCCCAGGGCGGGCTCCTTCCATGTCATCCTCACTTGGCTTCCCCCTCCAGGAGGACGGGACTCTCCTCTGATGTGGACACAAGCCTCGAGCAGCACCCTCTTCTCAGGCATATGGTCTTACCAGTGTGGGATTCTCATTTGTGAAACAAAGCTTGTGTTTAATAATGCAAGTTATAATAATTGGAGCACTTACCATGTGCTGGGCTTTTACAGAAAAAGAGTAAGGCACATTGAGGTTTAGTTTTTTGCCTCTTGCATGCCTCATAACTAATAAAACCTAGCCTTACACCGGCCACTGTAACTGTGAACACTGCTTCTAAGTAATACATTCAGCTATGTCCATTTTTTAAAAAAATATAAAATAAAAAATCCAACCAGGTGTAGTGGCTCATGCCTGTAATCTTAGCACTCTGGGAGGCCGAGGTGGGTGGATTGCTTGAGCTCATGAGTTCAAGGCCAGCCTGAGTAAGAGTGAGACCCTGTCTCTAAAAAGTAGTCAGGCATTGTGGCAGGCGCCTGTAGTCCCAGCTCGTTGGGAGGCTGAGGCAGGAGAATTGCTTGACCCCAGGAGTTTGAGATTGCTGTGAGCTCTGATGATATCCAGGGCTACAAGAGTGAGACTCTGTCTTGAAAAAATAAAAAAAATAGGCTTGGCACGTGTGGCTCAACGGTCTAAGGCACCAGCCATGTACACTGAGCTGGCGGGTTCCAAGCCCGCCAAATAACAATGATGGCTGCAACCAAAAAATGGCCGGGCCTTGTGATAGGCACCTAGAGTCCCAGCTACTTGGGAGGCAGAGGCTTGAGCCCAGGAATTGGAGGTGGCTGTGAGCTGTGATGCTATGACACTCTACCCAGGGCGACAACTTGAGGCTCTGTCTCAAAAAAAAAAAAGAAGAAGAAGAAGAAGAAAAATAAAAAATAAAATAAAATAAATAAAAAATAGAAAGTAGTTGAGATCAGCTGAAACATACCAGGACCATGGATGAATGACAAGGGTAGGAAATGGAGACACCCAGGACTCAGACCACAAGCTCAAAGGCTGACATTCGTCCTGCCTCACCAATAGGGATTTTCTCCAACATTCTAGGAAATAACTATAAACATAACTGAACATTTCTCTCAGCAGGTGTCAAGAGACCTTGAGAATTAATACTAGACTCAATATCTTAACATTTTAATTCTCATGTAAATGGCTCAAGTACAGATAATTTATTTTCCTTTGCTATGTTGCCTAGGCAACAAAATAGACTGGCATTTCTTTAGATGGTTATTATCTGATCTCCATCCAAAATACCACAACTATTATCTATAAAGCCGGTTCTCCTATTTTTATTTAGAGCCAGCCCAGTTGGGGAGCGCATGGCGGAGATTTTCAAAGCACAGCAGGCTCCTTTCTGGTGCCCTCCTCCCTGGAAAGAAGGGACTTGAGGCTTGAAATCTCCTCCAAGAGATTCTGATATGTCTCCGCCAGACACGCCCGGTCTATCCGGGTGTAAAAGACCAGGATGTACCATATCACATGCTTTTCCTTGGCTTAACATTTGCACTGGTTTCCTAAAATTGCTCTAACAAATTTCTACAAACTGGGGGGCTTAAAACAATAAAAATTGATTCATGCTCTCACAGATCTGGAGACCAGAAGCACAAAATCAAGGTTGCAGGAGGGGCGACACTTCTCTGACATTCTGGAGGAGAATCCTAGCCTCTCTCAGCTTCCAGAAGCTCCAAGCCTTCCTTGATTTGTGGCAGCGTAATTGCAATTTGTGTTTCTGCCTCCACATGGCTGCGTTTCCTGCATCTCTGCCTCCTTTTCCTCAAAAGGACCCCAGTTGAGTGGTGGGTCTTAGGACCCACCTGAGATCAGTTCCCATCCTGAGATCTGTAACTCATTCACATCTGCAAAGAACCTATTTCCAAATAAAGTCACACTTGCAGGCTCTTAGGAGTTAGGACTGGACGTGTCTTTTGGGGAAATACAGTTTAACCCACTATAACACAACACCTATATATAATTTTCTTCTTAGCTAAGAAGCTAATTATAATTACCACTAACATTTATTGAGAGCTTATTCAGGCAACATGCTAAGCATTTTGCAAACATTATTTCAGTAAGTTACACCCCGCCCACCTTACTCTCCTTAACTACCCAAATATCCAGTTTCCATTTCTTGACCTTCTGATAAAGAGAAGCATTTCAGAATTCCTGCCAATGAATAAAGCAACAGCTTTCACAAGTCAGAAGAATCGCTCCTAGACAATCACTAGTACGACCTGTTTGGTCACTTTTTGAAGCTGGAAGGCTAGACTTACACTTGGTGGTAATACCAATGGGATCTGCAAAACTCAATATGATACCAGGCTCTTTTTTAAGAAGATGGTATCTGTCAGCTTCCCAACTTACATCAAATGCCTTTGTCGAGCTAGACCATCAAGCATACTGGTTCTTTATTTTTGAGACAGAGTCTCATTATGTCACCCTCGGTAGAGTACCGTGGCGTCGCAGCTCATAGCAATCTCAAACTCTTGGGCTTAAGTAATTCTCTTGCCTCAGCCTCCCAAGTAACTGGGACTACAGGCACTCACCACAGCACCGGGCAATATTTTTTGTTGTTGTCGTAGTTGTCATTGTAGTTTGGCAGGCCCAGGCTGAGTTCGAACCCACCAGCTCTGGTGCATGTGTCTGGCGCCCTAGCAGCTGAGCCACCAGCACCAAGCGTGATTTTTTTTTTCTTTAATTTCAAGTTAATGTGAGAGTACAAAAAACCAAGTCACCATATTTGTATTTATTAGGGAGAGTCCCTCTCGTAGCTGTGTCCCACACCCAAAAGTTGTGCCATATACCCTTACATTGTACCCATTAAGTTCGAAGCACCAAGACCCTCCCTCATGCCCCCTCCCCCCAAGGCAAATCCCCCCATGGGAATCCCTCCCACTTAAATTGAACTGAGTTTCTCTCTAATGTGGGCATGTATTAGATTGTCTACAGACTTCATATGAGTATTGAGTACAGTGAATATTTGTTTTTCTTTTTTTTTCCTCTTTTTTTTTTTTAGACAGAGCCTCAAGCTGTCACCCTGGATAGAGTGCTGTGACATCACAGCTCACAGCAACCTTCAGTTCCTGGGCTCAAGTGAGTCTCTTGCCTCCGCCTCCCAAGTAGCTGGGACTACAGGCACCTGCCACAACGCCCAGCCATTTTTTGGTTGCAGCTGTCATTGTTGTTTGGTGGGCCGGGCTGGATTTGAACCCGCCAGCTCAGGTGTACGTGGCTGGCGCCTTAGCCTGTTGAGCCACAGGTGCCGAACCTGAATATTTGCTTTTCCATTCTTGTGATATTTTACTAAGAAGAATGTGTTTCAACTCCATCCAGGTTACTACAAAACATGTAAAGCCTCCATCTTTTTTACAGCTGAATAGTACTCCACGGGGTACGTATACCACAGCTTGTTAATCCATTCCTGGGTAGATGGGCATTTAGCTTGTAACCACATCTTGGCGATTGCAAATTGAGCTGCCACAAATAATCTAGTGCAAATGTCTTTGTGATAACATGATTTTTTTTTCTTCTGAGTAGTTGCCTAGGAAAGGGATTGTGAGCATACTTGTTCTTCCCAACTTTTTAGTATAAAAATTTTCAAACATCCAGCAGAATTGAATTAGGCATCCCTCTATCCTCTCTATCCGGGAATCATCTTCATTTTCTCCCACTAATACTTCAGTATGCATATCATTAAATCAGACCCGAACTCAAGCCCCCTGGAGACAGGCAGAGCCCCGAAGATGGGAGAGAGAGAAGCAGTTAGTGGGGCACACCCACTCGCTCCCTTCTTCCCATTTATCCAAATTAAACCAGGCATTCCATTTGCCATGGGAGAGGTAAGAAGTGCGGAGGGGCCGGACGTGGGATGGTAGGGATGTCTCTCTGCAAGCAAACAGGAAGAATCGCCTTACAAAGGACCCACTAAATGGTGTAATGAATGAGCGTCTTCAATAGCATCCCAGTACCAAATACAATGGTTTCTTACCACACCCAACACTCCTACCAAGCAATGAGTTGGGCTTAAGTAACACCAATGTGTTACATTTTTTACAAATTTCCTATGACTGTAACCATCTCTGTTTCTCTTTTTATTTATTTGCCTTTATCTTCATTCTCTCGTACTGCAAAATAACATTCTCCACGCAAAGAAGAATATGGTGGCCTGTGGTGATGGCCTCACATCCTAATAGCTTCCTGATCAAAAAGAAGAAGAATTCTTTCAGCCCCTGACTAAAAATTTTCAAGACAGGTCTAAAACTGGGTCATGTGAAGCCAGGGGGGTAAGGAACAGTAATTGGCCCAATTTGGGTCATGTATTCAAAGAAATAAGCTCTGTTTTGGAAAGAATCTAAGGGTGCTGGGATTCAATAAGAATACAAAGAAAATCCAATTTTCTTTCTTCTTTTTTTTTTTTTTAAGACAGACCCTCAAGCTGTCACCCTGGACAGTGCTATGGCATCACAGCTCACAGCAACCTCCAATTCCTGGGCTCAAGCGAGTCTCCTGCCTCTGCCTCCCAAGTAGCTGGGATTACAGGCATCGGCCACAACGCCTGGCCATTTTTTGGTCGCAGCCGTCATTGTTTGGTGGGCCCAGACTGGATTCGAATCCGCTAGCTCAGGTGTACGTGGCTGGCGCCTTAGCCCATTGAGCCACAGGCGCCGAGCTAGAAAATCCAATTTTCTAAGTGATTCATTTATATCCTTCCCCCTCCCAGGTCCACTTTATCAATAAACTTGATTAAAAGTTGAAACGTTTTTTTTCTTTCTTGGAGAGAGAGGCTTGCTCTGTTGCCCAGACTAGAGTGCCATGGCATCAGCCTAGCTCACAGCAACCTCAAGCTCCTGGGTTCAAATGATCCTCCTGCCTCAAACTCCCAAATAGCTGGTACCACTTGTGCCCACCACTACTCCTGGCTAATTTGTCTATTTTTTAGTAGAGACTCCAGAACTCAAGCAATCCTCCCACCTTAGTCTCCCAGGGTGCTAGGACTGCAGGTATGGACGACACTCAGCCTGAAATTCCTATTGTTGTTATAGGTAGTACAGAGAAATTATCTCTAACAAATAGTTTTTATATTATGACACATTAGGGGCAGCGAATTTTTTAATGATGTATTTAGATTAAATGAGCAATTAGTAAAAGATTGGCATGCTTTTATATAAAGGAATATTGGTAGTTTTTACTAAGATTGATCACAAATTTTTTTGTTCTTAATATTTTTGTTGAGTAAAACAGAAATTTTTATGGGTGAATGCAAACACTTAAAGGTCTTGGTATGAAGGAGGAGAATAAACTGTTTAACCTCTGGGTAACCTTTCTAGCATGTTTATTTAAACGTTCTGCCAATGTTGATGTAATTTGCTCAAGAATGTAACCCAGGTTATGTACAGTTAGATAGAATTTATTTACAAATCTGTAGAACTTTGGTTGCCTTTGTAACAAACTTTAAGAAAATAAATGGAATGTGCAATGGCTTTAATCAAATAATGTCAACATTTAAAAGTAAAAACAAAATTGAGACTATTCCAACCCTTAATAACTCTGTTTGTCCAACTCAAAGATTTGACCAGTAGTCAAACAAGGAGGTATTAGAACAGACGCTATTAACACAAATCCAGTGTCTGTTATAACCACATCTCACTCATTCCTCCAACTTTAATGTCACTAATCAATCCATCCCATCAAAATCAAAATAAAACCCACCCAAAATTCATTTTCTCTAGCAAAACTACAATCTGGTCTGTAACCGTGTTGGCAGAATGGAAATTCTATTTCATTTATCTTTCCTAGCACACAGGCTATAAAATCTCAACTGCCCTGACTTTCTCAAAATACCAGGGTTAATCCTATAAGCAATTGCAACTTGGGGGGAAATACTTTAAAATATAACCAAAGGGAGAAATGAACTATCAAATGGCTCCTTCATCAGCTCTCTTCAGCTATTCTGTGTAGGGTTATTTAGGAGATACCCAGTAAATTCTGGCTTAATCCTAACCCAAATGCTTCTGGGGCTCCCCAACTAAAGGGCCTCCAGAGGACTATGGTTTGACTCTTTCTTGGACTCTTCCAATGCACACACAGCCTTTCTGCCATGGGAAATCCTGTCTACCAGTCCTAAAAGCCTGGGCGAAGTTTTCCCACAACCAAGTGAGCCCCCTTCGCTGGATCCACTGGGAAAGCAGATAGTTGAGTTGGACAGTTGAAGCATAACAGGAAAGCGGTTCCTGTACCAGGAAACAGCTCCGGGTGCCAAGACTAACTCCCCTGCCAAGACCCCAATCATATGGAGTTTGACATTCTGTGTTAATCCCACTGCTACTGAGGAATAAAGCTTCGCAAAAAACGTGTCTGAAGTGCATCCTGTCCAGCACAGAGCCTTGAGCAGACAGAGAAACCTTTGTCTCAGCGCGAATCATGTGGTGGACAAAGGCCTCCAGTCATAATTCTCTTCTCATTTTGGACATGCAAATCAACAACCACCACCAAAAAACCCAGAAAAATAAATGCAAGACATTAGAACATTTGGACCACTAATCCAGACCAAATGGCAATCTATTCAGCCCTATATGTTGTTTCTGAGAGTGGAAATTAATGAAAGGTGGTTACCCTTCACAATGTGAAGCCCAAGAGGTGGTGAAGGGCCTCAAGTATTTCTTTTTTTTTTTTTTGCAGTTTTTTGGCTGGGGCTGGATCTAACTGCCCTTAGTTGCAGCCTCTGGGACCTCCTAAGACTAACTCTGCCATACAACATTTGTGCCTTGAGCCCCAAAGACAGTTCTGCAGAGTCATCACTCAGTATTCAAGGGGTTAACTCTCAAATTCCTGCTTCTCTTACTTCCTCCTCTTCCTCTTAGAGGTGCTTCAACACTTCTGTTTTGTTTTATTTTGGGTAAGCCTCTCCTTTTTTAATGCAATGATAACTGCTGCTTCTGGATTCTAACCCAAATTCCATTTCTTGGTTTGTCAACCCCTATCCTTCTGACAGTTTTTTCTCACAAACTGGGACATTGGGAGCCACCTGCTATGTTTGCATCTGCACTGCACCCAGGTGGGTCACCCAGGTGTACCCTAATCTTCCATGTAAGAGAAGTGCACGCCCCCTTTCCTTATTTGCAGCAAACTACTTAAAGCCTCTAAGCCAGTTGTTTTCAACCTTGGCTGCGCACTGGGATCAAGTGTCAAGTTTTAAAGACCAGCTTATGCCTGCATTTCACACCTAGAGTCTGGCTTAATGGGTATAGCACAGGGATTCTTCCAGAATTCCATAGTGGAGAATTTTTAGATTTGGAAGATACTTCACTTCAAGCTAATTTAGCCCTTCTCCACATTTGTGTTTATTGACTAAATTTAAAACTTTTGGGTGGGCATGGTTGATCATGCCTTTAATTCTAGCACTCTGGGAGGTTGAAGCAGGATCACCTGAGGCCAGGAGTTCCAGACTAGCCTGAACAAGACAAAAACATCTACAAAAAATAGAAATCATTGTTGGGGCCCAATGGCTCATGCCTATAATCCCAGCACTCTGGGAAAATGAGTCAAGTGGATTACTTGAGCTCTGGGAAAATGAGTCAAGTGGATTACTTGAGCTTCAGGAGCCTGAAGGTGGTTCCTGTGGCTTAGTGAGTAGGGTGCTGAGGGTGGTAGTTTCCAACCCGGCACCGGCCAAACTGCAACAACAACTACAAGAACAAAACAAAATAGGCAGGCTTTGTGGCTGGCGCCTGTAGTCCCAGCTACTTGGGAGGCTGAGGCAGAGGTTGCTGTGAGCCGTAATGCCATAGCACTCTAACAAGGGCGACAAAGTGAGACTCTGTCTCAAAAAAAAGAAAAAAGACCAGCCTGAGGAAGAGTGAGGCTTTACTATCTTTACTAAAAATTGAAAAACTGATGCATGAGGATCCCTTGAGCTCAGGAGGTCAAGGTCCAAGCTATGATGACACCATGGCACTCTGTTGAAGATCAACAGAGTGAGACTCTGTCTCAAAAAAAAGAAAAAAGACCAGCCTGAGGAAGAGTGAGGCTTTACTATCTTTACTATCTTTACTAAAAATTGAAAAACTGATGCATGAGGATCCCTTGAGCTCAGGAGGTCAAGGTCCAAGCTATGATGACACCATGGCACTCTACCAAGGTCAACAGAGTGAGACTCTGTCTCAAAAAAAAAAAAAAAAGAAAAAAAGAAAAAAATTAGCCAGGCATAGTGGTGTGCACCTGTAGTCCCAGCTACAAGGAGGGATTGCTTGAGCCCTGGAGTTTGAGGTTGCAGTGAGCTATGATGATGTCACTGTACTCTCTAGATGAGATGACAGAGTGAGACTGTGAAAGAAAGAAAGAAAGAAAGAAAGAAAGAAAGAAAGAAAGAAAGAAAGAAAGAAAGAAAGAAAGAAAGAAAGAGAGAGAAAAACAGAAGAAGGAAAAAAAAAAGACCAATTAGCCAGGCATGGTTGTGCACACTTATGGTTCCAGCTACTCTGAAGGCTGAGGCAGGAGGATCATTGGAGCCCAGGAGTTGGAGGTTGCAGTGAGCTATGTTTGTCACCATGGATAGAGTGCTGTAGCATCACAACTCACAGCAACCTCAAACTCTTGGGCTCAAGCAATCCTCTTGCCTCAGCCTCCTGAGTAGCTGGGACTACAGGCACCTGCTGCAAAGCCCGGCTATTTTTAGAAATGGGGTGTTGCTCTTGTTCAGCAGGTCTCCATCTCCTGAGCTCAAGCAACCCACCCCCCTTGGCCTCCCAGAGTGCTAAGATGACAGGTATGAGCCGCCACACCCGGCATTTTTATGACTTCTCACAGAATACTTCTGTCCTCTTGATTATTGTAATGTTGCTCTCAACTTCCTGAAGTGTGTAATGTTAATTTGGACAGGTGAAATGAATAATTGATACCATTTCAAGTGAATAGAAATGATCATATTATAAGCTTCTCAAAAGAAGGGAGATGCCTTATTCATTTTGTATTTCCATAGTATTCTACCACGGTACTTTGATCAAGGTAGGCACTTAACACGTATTTAGGATAACCTGCTTATAAGGTCTGCTTCTAATTTTTAAAATATTTGTGATATGTATGATGCGCAATAGCTGAAAAATGCTTTAGGGAGAGTAGCCAGTATTTTTTCAATTGATTCTTTTTTAGAAGCTTTATTGGAGTATAAATCACATGCCATACAATCCACCAATCTGAAATATTCAACTCTGGCTGGGCCTAGTGGTGCACATCTGTAATCCTAGCACTCTGGGAGGCTGAGGTGGGTAGGTTGCTTGAGCTCAGGAGTTTGAGACCAGCCTGAGCAAGAATGAGACCTCATCTCTACAAAAAAAAAATAGAAAAACTAGCCCAGTGCTCTACAGGTACCCATAGTCTCAGCTACTTGGAAGACTGAGGCCAGGGGGTCCCTTGAGCCCAGGAGTTTGAGGTTGCTGTGAGCTATAAAGCCAAGGCATTGTAGCGTGGGGCAATGGAGTGAGCTGCTGTCTCAAAAATAAATAAATAAATAAATAAATAAATAAATAAATAAATAAATGATATACAACTCAATGGTTTTAGTATATTGACCTGTTTGGGTGACCATCACCACAATCGATTTGAGAACATTCATTGCCCTAAAAGGAAACCCAGGGTGGTGCTTGTGGCTCAGTGGGTAGGGCACTGGCCCCATATACCAAGGGTGGTGGGTTCAAACCTGGCCCTGGCCGAACTGCAACAAAAAAATAGCCAGGGGTTGTGGTGGGCGCCTATAGTCCCAGTTACTTGGGAGGCTGAGATAAGAGAATTGCCTAAGCCCAGGAGCTGGAGGTTGCTGTGAGCCATGAAGCCATGGCACTCTACCAAGGGCAACAAAGTGAGACTCTGTCTCTAAAAAGAAAAAAAAGGAAACCCAGCACTTATTAGCTGTCACTGTCATTTCTTCCCAATCCCCTAAGCCCTTGGTAACCACGAATCTATTTTATGTCTCTATAGATTTGCCTGTTGTGACATTCTTACCCATGGTATTGTGCAGTATGAGGTCTAAGTGTCAGGGTTCTTTCACTGCCCATGAATGCTTTCCATGTTCATCCAGTGATATATCCCCTTGTAGCACTTCATTTTTATGGCTAATTTTTTTTTTTTTGAGACAGAGTCTCCCTATGTAGAGTGCTGTAGCATCACAGCTCACAGCAACCTGAAACTCTTGAGCTTCAGCGATTCTCTTGTCTCAGCCTCCCAAGTAGCTGGGACTATAAGCTCCCGCCACAACACCCAGCTATTTTTTGTTAGAGTTGTCATTATTGTTTAGCTGGCCTGGGCCAGGTTCAAACTCACCTGCCTCTGTGTATGTGACTAGTGTCCTCACCACTGAGCACACACACCAAGCCTTTATTGCTAATTAATATTTATTTTTTTTAATGTTTTTCCCTTCTGAGTATGTACATTTTCTTCAATGCTAACATTTCATTGTATGAATATCAAGCATTTTATTTATCCATTCATCAGTTGGTAAACATTTGGATTATTTTCATTTTTGGCTATTATGCATAACGCTGCTATGAGCATTTGTTTTCGGATGGACATATGTTTTCATTTCTTGGGGGTATATATGCAGGAATAGAATTGCTGCATTCCATGACAACTCTACCTCTAACTTTTTGAGAAACTGCCAACTGGTCTCCAAGTTGGCTACACCATTTCATACGCTCCTCCTTTCCTCCATTCAAGCATCTAGGTCTTTCTTTTTCCATTGCCTCAAGAGAAGGAGGAGATGGGTTAAAGAAGAAACAAAGGCGTGTCCTGATGACTTGCATTTCCAAAAGCCTACACCCTTAGGGGACCAGTGAGAAACTCACAGAATAAACAAAAGGGCTTAGAGAGGACTTCCCTCATTCCACTCCACCCAGATCCTCAATGAAAAGAAGTTTCCTCCAGGCTGGGAAGAGAACCAGAGGCCAGAGAGAAGAGATAAGACAGCTGTTACAGTCCCAGTTGGCAGCTGTGGATGAGCCACAGGCTTCCTAAGTAAGCAGAAGCACAAAGCTCAAAGCTCAGGGAGGAAATTGCTGGGTCGGGAATCTAAGCTCCTACATCTTTAGAGCATCTTGCAGACATTTCCTCACCGCAACATGGCAAGAACAGATGGTTCAGCCGCACTCAGAGCTGACACAGAAGGGCCAGGTTGGTGGGAAGGACGGACACCTCAGCGGTAGCCCACAGAGATGAGGGATGGTGGGCCTGCTCCCCAACGCCGTGGAACTACGAACGCTGCCAGGGACTTAGACTTCAGCTCAGAAGTAAGAAGTGACGATGAAGATTCTTTTGCTACCAGTCTAGCAAGATATAAGCTCAAAATTAAACTTCAGTTTTGTTTTGGCAAAGAGAAGTCATATTTTCAAAGTATCCACTGAGATTAGTTCTCATCACATAAGATTAGAAAAAAGACTAAAGAAATCAAATGTTCAGTAAATATGTGAAAAGACACACCCACTGCTGAAAGCACCATGTGCAGACAGCATGTCAAACACAATCAATTCTTCTAAACTGCTGGTGGAGAGGTCAGGGGGAACTACCACTTTGGAAAACAAGATGGCAGCCGTTAAACTGAACAGTGGTAGAGCCTGTGACCCAGCAATTGCCTTCCTCAGTATATACATCCCCTAGACAGCTCTTGCCTAGCTGTGTCAAGAAGTATGCAAATGAATAGTAAATACTATGTAATGGTAAAATTCGCAATGCTATGCAATGGTAAAAATAAATTTAAAACAAGAGTCATTGGGGGAATGAATAAAAAAATCATGCTACATGTATTCAAAGGAATCCTATGCACCCATGCTCCTCAAAATGTGATTACTAAGCAGCAGGTTGTCTTTGTCAATGGAAAAGATGTCATACTCTGTAAAATAATTTAAAGAGGTTTCAGTCTGAGCCAAATTGGAGGACCAGGACCTAGAACTGCACAAGAAACTTTCAGCAAGCAGACTTGCAGTGGTGGGGTTACAGTTTGGTTTTATACATTTCAGGGAGACAGGAATCACAGGGAAAGTCATAAATCAATACGTGGAAGGCGTGCATCGGCTTGGCCCACATGGGGGGACATCTCAAAGTGAGGGCTTACAGGTTTTAGGTGGGTTTAAAAATTCTTTAGCTGGCTGGACCCCGGGGCTCAGGCCTGTAATCCTTATACTCTGGGAGGCCAAGACAGGTGGATTGCTTGAGCTCAGGAGTTCAAGACCAGCCTTGCTGCAGAAAGATGAGGCACAATGCAGAGAACAAACACCCAAACACTGTGTTTAAAAGGGGAAGGGCTTTCTGCAGCTGGCTGAGCAATGGAAGAATTCAAAGTGGCTGTGTTCCCCGACTGGCTCGGTCTTCTCCTTTGTATCCCCAGTCGAAAAGTTCCAGCCCTTTCTCATCGGTCAGTTTGAATCAAGCTGGAGGAGCGGGCTCGGGCTTTTACAGAACCATGGACTTTACAGAAGGAAGCAAACGTTAGTTTCCAGAAAGTTAAGTTTCTATAAATTCCTAAAAGCTGAGTCACCACAGAGGAGCTCACAGGTGTATCCTTGGGGGTCTCCCTGAGAAGACCTCTGTTCTCTTACACCAGGCGCCCTCAAACTTTTTAAACATGGGGCCAATTCACTGTCCCTCAGACTGTTGGAGGGCCAGACTATAGTTTATAAAAAAAAAAAAAACTATGAACAAATTCCTGTGCACACTGCACATATCTTATTTTGAAGTAAAAAACAAAATGAGAACAAATACAATTCACACCAACACATGTGGCCCGCGGGCCATAGTTTGAGGACCCGTGGCTTGCACCTTACTTTTTCCAGGCATCCTCTTTCAGCCTGAAGAGGAGCGAGGCCCCACCTCTAAAAATATTCAGGTGTCATGGGGGTGCCTATAGATTGCTGTGAGTTATGACGCCACGGCACTCTACCAAGGGTGACAAAATGAAACTGTCTCAAAAAAAAAAAAAAAAAGAATTTTAAAAAATGTTAAAAAATCAAACTTCTTTAGCTGACAATTGGCTGAAAGAGTTCGTCTTTGCCTAATAGGCCAGAAGTCAATAAAAGGACATTTGGGCTCAGAGCCTGTGGCTCAATGGGCTAAGGCACCAGCCATGTACACCTGAGCTGGCGGGTTCAAATCCAGCCCGGGCACGCCAAACAACAATGATGGCTGCAACCAAAAAATGGCCAGGCGTTGTGGCGGGCGCCTGTAGTCCCATCTACTTGGGAGGCGGAGGCAGGAGACTCGCTTGAGCCCAGGAATTGGAGGTTGCTGTGAGCTGTGATGCCATGGCACTCTATCCAGGGTGACAGCTTGAAGCTCTGTCTCAAAAAATAAAAAAAAAATAAAAGTACCATGGTGTCTATCTTTTCTTGGAAAAACTAAAGATCTACCACCTGTAGCAATGATATCCCGAAGTCGAGTGTTGTCAATTGCTTAACATGAGGCATGTTTCAAAGTTATCACTGTCCATACCCGAGCCATTTACAAAGCCAGTCTGGTGCCATAAGCATTTGAGTTTGCAGTCAGTGGTGTACATCCTTATAAAATCCTTTTGTAATACTACGAGTGCTATGAGCACTGCCTTTAATCTTCTCTTTTCCTTTACACCCATGTCAGCATATACAGCATTACCGCTGTAGTCCTCTTCATGACTACACCATGGTATATGTAACCAATGCCTTCCTGATAGATATTTAGGTTAGCTCCATTCATTTTCCATTCCAAACAATGTAACAGTGAAGGCCCCTATATATATATATCTTTGTACGTTTTGTGAGCATTTCTCAAGGATGAACTTCTAGATGTAGAATTACTGAGTGAAAAGGAATGCACACCTAAACTTTTGATAGACAATGTCAAAAGGCTAAAGTTAATTTAGAATCCAAGTCATGTTTAGTTCCAAGCATGGGGCAAGGTGCAGGCAAGATTGGAATGTGGTATGGAGAGATGAAAGGCCCACCACCTAAGCCCTTTCTTCAGCAGCCACACTTTTATCCTTCCAGTCCACCCTCAGTGATTCCCATAAAGGTAATATCCCAAATGGAAGAGCCACGTCTAGCAGGAAAAATGTATTTTGGAATGCTAGTTGAAAAGTTAATCCATAATCATAAATTGGGGATAAAAACAAAATGAGATAATTCTGATTATATTTATAGGATTTCCCCATTTTTTGTTGAAAGCCAAAGGAATTTTTAATCCAAATGTATTGACTGGTCTTTATTTAATTTGTTGGAATTTCTCATTACCTTATCTCAACAAAATACTCCTTCCCTTTCTGTTCCAGGTTTATTTCCCTTCCTGTTCCTTATAGATTAACCTGCTGTTACTGAGAAAAGGCTGTTTATGTTTCCAAGGTTTTGAACTTTACTGAATGGAACTAAAAATAAAGATCTTGGATCAAAATTGCAACAAAGTATTCATTTAAATAGCCTCTTTTTTACACGGTAAGTGTGGCAAATGAGATGATGTGAAGATTGGGAGTGCAGACTCCCTGGGTGTGAAGTCCTGAGTTCCCTACACATTAGCTGAGACAAAACAACCTCCATAAGTCTCTTACAGGTGGGGTAATAACAGGGTTATGGTTCTTTGCACAGAATCTGGTACAAAACAACGTTAATTGTTATCATTTACTCTAGCAGAATAGCCAACTCCACCCCCTGTTAAGTTCAAGAGGGCGCTGAAATGCCCGAGACCACATAAGCCTCTGGGCAGCCCTTCTGTGAGTGGACAGCAATCGAGTGGTCAAATCAGAATAAATAACTGCTTGAGGACAAGAAGGCAGCAGTTGGGCTCAGTTTACACTGTACTGTAGACGCAACACAATAGAGATGAGGCCTGATAAGGGGATAATGATTAACCTTTACTGAGCACTTACCCCTGGCACCTTCTTTGAAGCTTTTTATGAGCAGCATCTCAGTGTATGCTCACACCAGGCCTATGGAGTAAGTGCTATTATTACCATCTCTGTTTCACAGACGAGGAAACCAAGTACAGAGTGTGTGAATAACTTGCTGTAGGTCACACTCTCATCTAATAAGATGGCCCAGGCCATCTGACTCCAGAGATTATACTCATAACCCTGTATTATGTTAGAAACGATGTCAGAAAGAGATAAACTATAGCTAAGACCTAAGGAAGGATTCAGATATTAATTGCCAACTAACGTCTTTCGAGCAACTTCGCTGCACCAGACCCTGTGCCAAGTGCTACCAACACCTGTTAGGATATTTATTTCGCATGACCAGCCTGAGAACCACACATCACGTAGCATATTCTTATCAATGGGGCTTACAGCTTATAAATAGGGTCACAGACCTGTTAGTGGTAGGGCTGAGTTTCCAAGGCAGATCTCCAGATTCCAAGTCCCCACATTTCTCTCTGGGACTGCAATAAGAATTCCTAACACAAATGAGTCATCCTCATCACTCAGCAAATATTTAGTAAGCACTCACTTGTCAGGCATACATTGACTTGGTTCCTGTACCATGGGATGCAGCCTGTGTGGAAGAGAAAGGGAATGCAGAAGGGCAAGTAGATAAATAATACATAATATCAGATGATTAATGATAGTTAACACTCCCACAGGGGCCCCTAATAAAATGCCTAATTGATTTGACAAATGTCATTTATAGTCAGATATAGAAATGTTTTCCTTTTGTTTTCTTGAGAAAAACATTTGAATCTCGTGTATTTCATATTATTCTGGAAGGCCTACCCATAAGAAAGACATCGAGGATTAATCAAAGCATTTGGGGACTTACTGAATTTTGCAACTTTCCCGCTTATGTGATCAAAAGTACAAGATTGTGGTTACCCAATGGTCCAGGCAAATTGTCTGCATTTGCACAGACTTGCCCTGAGTTTAATAAGAACTAAAATTGAATCCTGCTCATGGTTTTGAATCACAACATTTACTAATTTCATCAGAAAGGAAACAGTAAAGGAAGAGGAGAAAGACAGGTTAAGGGTGAAATGACTGGTCCTTTTCTTTTGTAAGCCACAGTCTCTGTTAGGGATTAACATCTACTTATACAGCACTTTCAGAGCTTTGCAATTCATTTAGTTTTAGTGGCTACCTTATTAATTTTAATGCATAGGCTATTAGGGTTATAAAATTTAACTCTGCCTGTTGCAAATGTTTTAGTAAATCTATAATTACTTAAGCTATTTTTAATATCTCTTATATTAGTAACATATGTTTATCACGAAAAGTTACAAATACACGTAAGCAAAATAAAAAATAAAAATTTACTAATGAGCCTAGGTGGCTAGAAATAACAATTGCTAACAATAGGCACAAATTCTTCTAATCTAGACTAGAAGACTAGACAAATGCCATATAAATATATACACATACACCTATAAAATGC
This sequence comes from Arctocebus calabarensis, assembly GCA_963573935.1. NCBI lineage: Eukaryota > Metazoa > Chordata > Mammalia > Primates > Lorisidae > Arctocebus > Arctocebus calabarensis. The sequence goes on from CAUYON010058840.1 coordinate 17,637, forward strand.
GTACACATACACACATGTACATATACATCTCAGTATAAATACATGCATATATATGGCCTTTTAAAATGACCTGGACTCGCATAACTTAAGTTTCTATATTTACTGCTTTGTGACTATCCTTCGTATCATTCAGTATGTATCTCCCTACCATATTTATAGTAGTATAGTATTTACACATATATATATGCCACCATTTATTTACTTACTCTCCTCCTGTTGCACATTAAGGCTGCTTTTAACTTTTCACTATTGTAAATAGCCCTATGAGGAACATACTTGGGTATATATCTGTTAGATTAGTATAAATTTCTAAATGTGACATTTCAGGGTGCAAGGAAGGGTAGGTCACATTTGTAACCTTGAAATATGTATTAATTTTTTTACTTCTTATTTTGTAATAATTATAGACTCACAAGACGTTACAAAAATGGTACAGAGAAATCCCTCATAGTCTTTACCCGGTTTCCCTCAATGCTAGCATCTTATATAATTATATTATAAAAACCAGGAAATTGATATTAGTGGAATATAATTAGCTAGCCTACAGACTTTACTTGGACTTTACCAGCTGAATTATTTTCTAACAATAATAGAGTGTTAAGATACATGCTTTCCTATTTTAAAGTTGTCTTTAGAACGTCTTTCTTCTAATCTTCTGCAGAAGAAGGAATATAAATCTTTGTAGACAATTTTCTTTTATTGAAAATCAATATGAGGAAATGCAGGTAAGACTCTCACCAGATGCAGAAGTGAGTGTCCAAGTAATCGATCTAGTAACTGGCAGAGCTGGGATTCAAACCAGGTTTATTAAACTCCAAAACTACGCTCTTGACTGCTGGTGAGTGAAACAGAAAATGAATAGGTTTCTGTCCTCCATTTGATTCTTCACAATCACCCCAGTTCCTTTACAATATGCCAGATCGGGGTTTGCCAAAGCCTCGGGAAGGGTACCCTAACACACACCAGATAACACTGAATCACATGGTGAGAAAGTTACTCTCTTTTAACTTCTTCACTCTGCTGATCGCAACAAGGAGGGAGCCTCAGTTTGGGGCTAGTCTTTAATACCTCTCTAAAACTTGCTAATTCCCTCTTTGTAGCAGTGGTGCTGATGGGGTGGGGTGGCCTGGGATCTGGAGAGGCATGAGCATAGCCTGCAGTGGTGCTGATGGGGTGGAGTGGCCCAGGATCTAGAAAGACATGGGTAGTTCACCTCCCCCACCCACCCCTAATCCACATTTTAGTTTGTTTTTAAAAGACTACACATTCATCTGATTTGATGCCAAGGTAGCATTTGGGTGAATCAGGATGAAATCCCCGTTACAATGCTCCCTCTTCTTTAAAAGTTTCAAAAGAAATTTTCTCCTCAAGATCAACCTCATCTGAGGATGATGTTGGGCCCACCTACAGGGTGTGGTTTGATGGATGCTGAAAGGCGACTCCTCCTGTTCAGTGTAAACTTTCTCTATCCTCCACTAATGCCTAAAATTCTATCATCACAGTTTTATTTGACTGAATTTTCAGTTGCCAAATACACTAAGAAAGAACAACCGACTGGATGTGTCCTGCCTTCTGGGAATGAGCTGGTGTGGCTGCATTTTCTGCCAGATGGGAAGGCTTGAAGCTTTTCTGGCACTGACCACACAGGGGATGGAGAGGACCTGAGGATGGATGGACGACAAACAGCAAGAGCCAGAGGAGCCAATCTCCCTTTGTGCCACCGTTAGTTCCTATTGGGTTAGCCCTGGGATCAACTGGAATGTACAATACGGATATGTGTGTGAACATGTGTGGATTTACACGATGTACTTACAGCATGTATATGACTTTATAACATGAAAAGAAATAATAGTAAAGAACACAGGCCTTGTGTTCAAACCAAACTGGGTGCAAATCGCAAGCTTTGTTAACCCTGAGAAAGTTACAATACCTTATGGGGTGTTTGGGAGAATTCAACAAGATAATCTGTTTAAAGCTTAGCATTGGCATACAGGAAGTGCTCCATAAATGTTACTATATTCATAATATGTATGTGTGTGTCCTATGCATGTGTATGTAGGTATGTACACATAAGTGCAGCTGTGGGGATGCAAGGCAGATGGAGTGTGTTTCAGAACAAGACAGGGAGGAAGAATGTTACCAACCAATACAGCAGATGTTCCAGCTTTGAAGTGACCCCTTCTAGGACATGAGGGGGGTGCAGGGGATAGAAGAGACTGACTCAGCTTTACTAAGTGAAAAGCAGAATAAGGGGACAGTGAAGGACTTCAAATTGCAAGCGGTTTCCTTAGGGCCACAGGATCAAGGGTGGGATTTTATTGGAGGAGACAGGCAAGCAGGATGGGATGTGATACTGAAGCTCAAAAGGGAAATACTGACAAATGAATAGAAAGTGGTCTCTGAAATCTACATGCATCCAAATTTTAGGCCTCAGAGCTCAGGAAATAGATAATTTTGTCACTTTTATTCTAAAGTCCTCCCTTGTTTCAAGCTTCGTGCACGGTTGATTTTGCAGAACTGACATGGAAGAACTTTGAAAAACATGTAAACAACCACAATGTTCTCAAGTCACGTGGTCCCCTCCTAAAATTTTTACATGTAGCTGTATCTCAGTGCTTTGTGCATAATAAAGAATTGTCATCCCTATGTTGAGAGAGAAGATACAGTTCTAGTCCCAGTTCTGCCCCTAACTCACTGGGCAACTTCAAAGAATCTCTCGGTCTTTCCAGACTCAGTTGTTTCATTGAGTGGTCATTTTGGTCATTATCTCTTGACTTCCTGCCATCCTACATGAGGCTTATCTCCCGTGAACACCACTTCTACTTTTGTTCATAAAGTGTTATCACTATGTGGCGTGGTAGCTAAGAATACAGACCACCTGCCTCCTGCCAGCTGTGGCTCCTGGGATGCGTTACCCACCTTCTGTGTTCTCAAGTTTCTTCGACTGTAAACTGAAGGTAAAGAAGAGTATGAAGGGAGGCGCCTGTGGCTCAGCGAGAAAGGCGCCGGCCCCATATACCGAAGGTGGCGGGCTCAAACCTGGCCTCGGCCGAACTGCAAAACAGAAAAATAACTGGGCGTTGTGGCAGGCGCCTGTAATCCCGGTTACTTGGGAGGCTAAGGCAAGAGAATCACCTAAGCCCAGGAGCTGGAGATTGCTGTGAGCTGTGTGATGCCATGGCACTCTACCGAGGGCGATTAAATGAGACTCTGTCTCTAAAAAAAAAAGAGTGTGAAGTATCACTGGGTTGTTAAGAGGGATAAATGGGTTAATACAGGTAAAGTATAGAGAAAAGTGCATGATACAGACAAGAATGTTAGGTGAGATAATTCTTATTTATTTACTCAATTGGATATCTTTGTGATTTTACATGAAACGTGTTGTTACTGGTAAATGAAAAAAAAGAAGAAGCATAGTCGTTATTTGGGGATATGAAAAGATTATAGGAAGTTGTTGACCATTGCTTTTTCTTTAAAAATACAAAACCCATTCGTGGGTTGATGGGTTTTGTATTTTTAAATTGTGGTACATGTATACCATGGAATACTATGCAGCCTTAAAGAAAGATGGAGACTTTACCTCTTTTGTGTTTACATGGATGGAGCTGGAACATATTCTTCTTAGCAAAGTATCTCAAGAATGGAAGAAAAAGTATCC
>CAUYON010058842.1:0-24282 GCA_963573935.1 Arctocebus calabarensis
ATGTTTGTTAGCCATTCGTCTGTCTTCTTTAGAGAAGGTTCTATTGATGTCTCTTGCCCATTGATATATGGGCTTGTTGGCTTTCTTCATGTGGATTAATTTGAATTCTCTATGGATCCTAGTTATCAAGCTTTTGTCTGATTCAAAATATGCAAATATCCTTTCCGATTACATAGGTTGTCTGTTTGCTTTGGTTGTTGTCTCCTTAGCTGTACAGAAGCTCTTGAGTTTAATTAAGTCCCATTTGTTTATTTTATTTTATTTTTTTAATTTCTTTTTTTTTTGAGGCAGAGCCTCAAGCTGTCACCCTGGATAAAGTGCTGTGGCATCACAGCTCACAGCAACCTCCAATTCCTGGGCTCAAGCGAGTTTCTTGCCTCTGCCTCCCAAGTAGCTGGGACTGCAGGCAACCGCGACAACGCCTGGCCCCCCCACCCTTTTTTTTTTTGTTGGTGCAGCTGTCATTGTTGTTTGGTGAACCTGGGCTGGATTTGAACCCGCCAGCTCAGGTGTACGTGGCTGGTGCCTTAGCCCGTTGAGCCACAGGCGCCAAGCCTCATTTGCTTATTTTTGTTGTTGTTGGAATTGCCATGGCAGTCTTCCTCATGAAGTCTTTCCCCAGGCCAATATCTTCCAGTGTTTTTCCTGTGCTTTATTTCAGGATTTTTATTGTTTCATGCCTTAAGTTTAAGTCCTTTTTCCATCTTGAATCAATTTTTGTGAGTGGAGAAAGGTGAGGGTCCAGTTTCAGTCTTTGACATGTGGATATCCAGTTCTCCCGGCCACCATTTATTGAATAGGGAGTCTTTCCCTCGAGGTATGTTCTTGATTGGTTTATCAAAGATTAGGTGGTTGTAAGATGTTAGTTTCATTTCCCGGTTTTTCTATTCAATTTCAAATGTCTTTGTCTATTTTTGTGCCAGTATCATGCTATCTTGACCACTGTGGCTTTGTAGTACAGCCTACAATCTGTTATGGTGATACCCCCAGCTTTGTTTTTACTACTAAGAACTGCCTTAGCTATATGGTTTTTTTTTCTGGTTCTGTATAAAACACAGAATCATTTTTTCCAAATCTTGAAAGTATAATGTGCTATCTTAATAAGGATGGCATTAAATAGGTAGATTGCTTTGGGAAGTATAGACAGTTTAACAATGTTGATTCTTCCCAGCCATGAGCATGGTATGTTCTTCCATTTGTTAATATCCTCTGCTGTTTTCTTTCTTAGAATTTCATAATTTTCTTTATAGAAGTCCTTCACCTCCTTTGTTAGGTATATTCCTAGGTATTTCATTTTCTTTGAAGCTATGGTGAAGGGAGTTGTGTCCTTAATTAGCCTCTCATCTTGACTGTTATTGGCATATACAAAGGCTACTGACCTGTGAATATTGATTTTTTTTATCCTGAGAATTACTGTATTTTCTAATGATTTCCAGGAGTCTTTTGGTTGAGTCTTTGGGGTTCTCTAAGTATAAGATCATATCATGAGCAAAGAGGGAGAATTTGACTTCCTCTGCTTCCATTTGGATGCCCTTTATTTCCTTGTCTTGCCTAATTGTATTGGCTAGCACTTCTAGCACTACGTTAAATAGTAATGGTGACAGAGGGCAACCTTGTCTGGTTCCAGTTCTAAGAGGAAAAGCTTTCAGTTTTGCTCCATTCAGTGAAATATTAGCTGTGGGTTTGTCACATCTTCGATCAGTTTCAGAAATGTGCCACATATGCCTGTACTCTTCATTGTTCTAATTAGAAAAGGATGCTGGATTTTATGCTTTTTCTGCATCTATTGAGAGGATCATATGATCTTTGTTTTTGCTTCTGTTAATATGGTGGATAAAGTTTTTGGACTTGAGTATGTTTAAACAGCCTGAATCCCTGGAATGAAGCCTACTTGATTCTGATGTATGACTTCGTTGATGATAAGCTGTAATCTGTTGGCTAGAGTTTTGTTGAGAATTTTTGCATCTGTATTCATGAGTGATATTGGTCTGAAATTCTCCTTTTTAGTTGGGTCTTTCCCTGCTTTTGGTATCAGGGTAATGGTTGCTTCGTAGAACGTGTTAGGGAAGATTCCTTCCTCCTTACTTTTTTGGAATAATTTCTACAGTATGGGAATAAGCTCTTCCTTGAAAGTTTGATAGAATTCTGGTGTGAAGCCATCTGGACCAGGGCACTTTTTGGTTGGAAGATTTTTTATTGTTTCTGTAATCTCAGTGCTTGCAGTTGGTCTGTTCAGGAGCTCTATTTCTTCCTGGCTAAGTCAAGAGAGGGTGTGATTCCAAATATTGATCCATTTCCATCACATTGTCAAATTTCAGGGTATAGAGTTTCTGGTAGTATTCAGAGATAATTTCTTGTATCTCTGTGGCATCAGTTGTAATTTCGCCTTTATCATTTCTGATTGAGGTTACTAGAGATTTTACTTTTCTATTTCTTGTTAGTCTGGCCAAAGGTTTCTCTATTTTTATTTATATTTTCAAAAAACCAACACCTTGTTTCATTAATTGTCTGAATGACTCTTTTTTCACTTTCATTGATCTCTGATTTAATTTTGTATATTTCTTTTCTTCTCCTGGGTTTAGGCTTAGATTGTTCTTCTTTTTCCAATTCCATAAGATGGCTTGTGAGTTTGTAAATGCACTCTCTTTCTGTTTTTCGAATGTAGGCATCTAAAGTGATAAATTTTCCTCTTAGAACTGCTTTTGCAGTATCCCACAGGTTTCAGTACCTTGTGTCTTCATTGTTGTTATGCTCAAGGAAGTTAATGATTTCTGGTTGTTTAATTTCCATGCCTTTGTGTGGGGTTGAAATATTTTGTGACAGTCCTTTGCTTAGTTTTATCATTTTTGTTGCAGTTGAGTTCCACCTTTAGTGCCTTGTGGTCTGAGAAGATACAAGGTAAAATTTCAGTTCTTTTGTTTCTGTTGAGGTTTGTTTTGTGTCCTAGGATATGATCAATTTTGGAGAATGTTCCATGGGCCAATGAGAAGAATGTATATTCCTTATCTGTGGGATGTAGTTTTCTATATGCGTCTATCAAGCACAGTTGTTCTAGGGTCTCATTTAAGTGCCTTATATCCTTGTTTAATTTCTGTTTATAGGATCTGTCCAGTTCTGTAAAGAGGAGTGTTAAAGTCCCCTGTTATTATGGTATTATAGGATATCATATTGCTCAGATTGAATAAGGTCTGTTTCAGGAATCTCGGAGCATTTAAATTGGGTGCATAAATATTTAGAACTGAAACATCTTCTTGTTGTATTTTTCCCTTGACCAGTATTTTTCCCATGACCATCTTTGTCTTTTTTGACTTTAGTTGCTTGAAATCCATATGTATCTGAAAGTAAGATTGCAACTCATCTTTTCTTCTGAATTCCGTTTGCCTGAAAAATTGTCTTCCAGCCCTTAACTCTTTAGAGTTTTAATTTGTCTTTTGAAGCTAGGTGTGTTTCCTACAGACAGCAAATAGATGGCTTGTGTTTTTTAATCCAGTCAGCCAATCTATGCCTCTTCAGGGGGGAATTCAAGCCATTAACATTTATTGAGATAATTGATAAGTATAGTAGTGTTCTATTCATCTTATTTTGTGAGAGTCCATTGCTTAGTTTTACCTTTTGCATCAATGCGGAAAAAAGAAAAAAAAAAAAGGAGAAAGGAGAGGGTGTGAGTAGAAGTGACTATTGACAAAAGAGGCACAGGAAAGAGGGGGACAGGAGCAATATAGGTGACCCAAGTTTAAGAACCCCCAACCTCTGGGGGTGCCAGGTTGGGTGGTTAGGTCAGCAGCTCTTTGCCAGTCTGTTTGGACACAGTACCCCACCTCCACCAAGTAGAGAGGAAAGACAAAAATGCAATAAATCAAACCAAAACAAGCAAACCAAAAACTTCACGGGGGTTAAAACTGGAGGAAAACCCAAGTAAAAGGGTAGAAACACTAGCAAAAATGAAGTTCTAATTGTTGAAAAAGGCAACAATGGAAAATTATATTTAAACTAGAAGAATGAAGAAATGAAAGAAAGAAAAAAAGAAACATAGGGAAAATGTTGAAATTAAAAACAAAAACCAAAAACAAACCAAAACAAAACTCAAAACAAAGCAGTATATATGTATCTTGCTGAATATATATCTTGCAGTATATATATCTTGCTGAATATCTTGTCTGGGCAGCAGGTGTTCTTCTGGGGTATGATATGTCAATCACAATGCTGATATGGCTGTACGAAATGTAGACTGGAGGCCTCTAATGATTTCTGAAACCCCACAGGGTGGAAAGCATAGATCTTCCTCAGCCCACTTAGAAGGCGCTTTAAATTGCTAACCTGGACTAAGCAGAAGCTTTCCCAGGAAAGCGCTTGTCCTTGGGATCACTCCTTACGTGGCTGTCCACTTACCCATTGTGCCAAAACCGGTCTCACGCTATGCCCCTGAGGGCTAAGGCTGCAAGGCATCTCAGTCCCCACCTTTAGTCTGCTCAGTCACTAGATTACTCACTCCCGCCCAATGCTTGTTCTGCGACCCTGAGGTTGGAGCTTGCCGGGGTGGTTCTCCCACAGTGGCTCGGCATGGCCCACAACCAAACACTGGTAGCTCTGTCTGGCTCAGTGGCTCAGTCTGGGGCCCTAGACAACACTCAAAGACCTCTGCATTCTTGCCCAAGTTCTCCCAAGGAAGTTCAACTGAGTGCCAAGTCCAAAAACCCCAAAACAGCTCACAGGTAAGGCCTTTCCATCTTGCGATCTCACTGCTGCTGTACTTACAGCTGCTGGCAGGATTAGACTGATCGAACACATGCAACCACTTGCCAGTTCTCCACTGCTTTTGCCTTCCTCATGGGGTCCAGAAGTCTCATGCTGTCTTCCTGTGTCCCCAAAGGGATGTTTCTGGGTAGATCTCGCCAGCCAGAGATGCTTGAAGTTTTCTCTTCCCAGTCTCTTCTCTTCCTTCCAGTTGCAAGGAAGCTGTTACTCAGCTGCCATCTTGCTCTGGAAGCTCTTGCCCACTTTTAAATGGTGTTATTTGCTCTTTTCATGTTGATTAATTTGAGTTCTTGGTAGATTCTCTTTATTAGCCCTTTGTCAGATTTGTAGCATGAAAATATCTTCTACCATTCTGAAGGCTATTGGCTTTAGTTGTGATACCCTTAGTTATGTAGACGCTTTTTAGCTTGATCATGTCCCATTTGTTGTCTTCATAAGTTCTTTTCCCAGGTTGATAGTGTCCAGTTTCTCACACAGTCTCGTCTAGAATTTTTATTGTTTTGGGTCTTAAGTTTAAATTTTTTATCCAGTGAGAGTCAATTTTTGTCAATGGTGAGAGGTCTGGGTCCAATTTCAGTCTTCTCTCAGCACCATTATTATTATTATTATTATTTTGTTTGGAGACAGTTTCACTTTGTTGCCCTTGGTAGAGTGCTGTGGCGTCACAGCTTACAGCTACCTCAAACTCATGGGTTTAAGTGATTCTCTTGCTGTAGTCTCCCAAGTAGTTGGCGTCTGCCATAGCACCTGGCTATTTTCACAGATGAGGTCTCACTCTGACTAAGACTGGTCTCAAACCTGTGAGCTCAAGACAAATCCACCTGCCTTGGCCTCCCCGAGTGTTAGGATTGCAGGCATGAGTCATGGCACCTGGCCTTAGCACCATTTGTTAATGATTCTTTCCCTTAGTGCATGTTTTTGTTTGTTTTACCAAAGATCAAATGGCAATCCATGGTTGGTTTCATTTCTAGGTTCTCTATTCTGTTCCATAGATCTGTATCTCTTATTTTTTAAGTTTTTTTTTGAAGAGACAGAATCTCACTTTATTGCCTTCAGTAGAGTGCCATGGCATCACACTGCTCACAGCAACCTCCAACTCCTGGGCTTAGGTGATTCTCTTACCTCAGCCACCCTAGTAGCTGGGACTACAGGCGCCTGCCACAACATCCAGCTATTTTTTTGTTGTTGTTGCACTTTGGCTGGGGTTGGGTTTGAACCCACCACTGTTGGTATATGGGGCTGGCGCCCCACTCACTGAGCCACAGGCACCTCCCGATCTACTTCCCTATTTTTGTGCCAGTACCATGCTGTTTCGAGCATTGGAGATTTGTAGTATAACCAGAAATGTGATAACATGATACCTCCAGATTTGTTTTTGCTTGTTAAAATTATATTGGTTATTCAGGTATTTTCTAGTTTCATATGAAACAAAATACTATTTTTTCAAGTTCTTCAGTATGATATTGGTGCTTTGATAAGGGTTACATTAAATCTCTGGATTGCTTTGGGTATTATGAACATTTTAGCAGTATGGATTCTTCCTAGCCATGAGTGTGGTATGTTCTTTTGTTAGTGTCTTCTACTTTTTTCTTAGGGTTTTATAGTTGTAGTATAGAGATTCTTCACATCCTTTGTTAGATATAGTCCCAGGTGTTTCATTTTCTTTGGAGCTACTGTGAAGGGAATTGTGTCTTTGATTTTATTCTCAGTTTGACTATTACTGGCGTATGTGAAGGCTACTTATTTGTGGACATTGATTTTGTATCCTGAGTCATTGCTGTATTTTTTTTTCTTCCTTTTTTTTCCTGAGACACAGTCTTTTTCTTGTTGCCCGCGGCTGAGTGCTGTGGCATCATAGCTCACAGCAACCTCAAACTCCTGGGCTCAAGTGATCCTCTTGCTTCTGCCTCTTGAGAAGCTGGGATCACAGGCACCCACCACAATGCCTGGCTAGTTTTTCTGTTTTTTAGTAGAAATGGAAGTCTTGTTCTTGCTCAGGGTGGTCTGGGACTCCTGAGCTCAAGCTATTCACTGGCCTTGACCTTCCAGAGTGCTAGGATTACAGGCATGAAGTACCATGCCTGGCCCATTGCTATATTTCTTGATTACTTCTAAGAGCTTTATAGTTGAGTCCCTGGGGTTTTCCAGGTGTAAGATCATGTAATCTGCAAAGAGTAAGAGTTTGACCTCTTCTGTTCCCATTTGAATACCATTGATACTGGCTCAGTGCCTGTGGCTCAAATGGCTAAGGTGCCAGCCACATACACCTGAGCTGGTGGGTTTGAGTCCAGCCCTGCCTGCCAAACAACAATGAAGGCTGCAACCAAAACATAGCCAGGCTTTGTGGTGGGTGCCTGTAATACCAGCAACATGGGCGGCGGACGCACGACAATTGCTTGAGCCCAGGAGTTGGAGGTTGCTGTGAGCTGTGATGCAATGGCACTCTACCCAGGGCAATAGCTTGAGGCTCTGTCTCAAAAAACAAACAAAAAAAACCCTTGTTCTCCTTCTCTCACCTCATTTTACTGGCTAGGATTTCTAGCACTATGTTGAGTGCCCAATTTCTCCACTGCTATTCTTGTCTGGTTTCTGTTGTAAGTGGCAGTGCTTTTCGTTTTATTCCATTAAATGTGACATTGGCTGTGGGATTATTGTAGATGGCCTCTATCAGTTTAATTAACGTCCCAACTATGACAATTTTCTTTTTTTTTTGAGACAGAGCCTCAAACTGTCACTCTGGATCGGGTGCTGTGGCATCACAGCTCACAGCAACCTCCAATTCCAGAGCTCAAGCAAGTCTCCTGCCTCCGCCTCCCAAGTAGCTATGACGACAGGCGCCTGCCACAACACCTGGCCATTTTTTGGTTGCAGCCGTCATTGTTGTTTGGCGGGCTGGGCTGGATTTGAACCCGCGATCTCCGGTGCATGTGGCTGGCGCCTTAGCCCATTGAGCCACAGGTGCCGAGCTGACAATTTTCTTAAGTAGTTTTGTCAGAAAAGGTTGCTGAATTTTGTCAGATGCCTTTTTGGGATCAGTTGAGAGAATCATATGGTCTTTGCTTTTTATTTTATTTATGTGGTGAATAACATTTATGAATTTATATAAGTTGATCTAACCTTGCATCCCTAGGATAAAACCTGCTTGATCATGATGTATAATTTTTTTAGTATAACTAAATTCTTTTGCTAGGATCTTATTGAATATTTTTGCATCTATATTCATTAATAATATTGGCCTATAGTTTTCCTTTTTTATTGGGTCCTTTCCTAGTTTTGGTATGGGGATGATAATTGGTTTGTAGAATATGTTGGAGGAGGATTCCTTCCTTCTCTATGTTTTGGAATAGGTTATGCAATATAGGTACTAGTTGCTCTTTGAAGGTTTGGTAGAATTCTGGTGTGAAATCATCTGGTCCAGGTCTTTCTTTTTTTTTTTTTGAGGATTTTATATTGTTGATGCAATTTCAGTGTTTGATATAGGTTTATTCAAACTTTCTAAGTCTTTCTGGTTGAGATTAGGAAGATAGTATATTTCTAGGTATTGGTCCGTTTCCTATAAATTTTCAAATTTCTGGATATAGAAATTTTTGTAGTAATCATTGAGGATATTTTGTATTTCTTTGGTATCTGTTACTATTTCCCCCCTTTTTTTGTTTCTGATTAAGGTTATTAGAGATCTGTTTGTGGTTAGTCTGGCTAAAGGTCTATTAATCTTTTTTAAAGAACCAGCATTTTGTTTTTCTGATTTTCTGAATGTTTCTTGTTTTCAATTTCGTTTAATTCTTTCTGATTTTGGTTATTTCTTTTCTTTTGCTGGGCTTGGGATTGGATTGTTCTTTTTCCAGTTGCTTAAGATGGTTCATTATTAGATTGTTGTCTTGCTCTCTTTCTGTTTTCTGGATGGAGGCACCTAATGCTATAAATTTGCATCTTAGGACTACCTTTACAGTATCCCACTGGTTTTGATAGTTTGTGGGTTCATTATCATTTTCAGAAATCTAATGGTTTTCTTTTTAATCTAACCCAGCTGTCACTCAGCATAAGATTATTTAGTTTCCATGACTTTTTGTGGGTATGAAGATTTGTGTTGGTATTGAGTTCATATTTTATTACCTGATGGCCTGAGGGGATAAGGAATAATTTCTCTCTTTTAAATAAATTTGTTGAGGTTAGATTTGTGCCCTAAGATATTTAATCAATTTTGGAGGATGATTTGTGGGCTGATGAGAAGAATGTGTAATCAGTCTTATTAGGATGAAGTGTTCTGTATATGTCTGTTAAGTCCATTTGTTTTTAGTTTCTGTTTGTCTGTTAAGTCCATTTGTTGTTAGTTTCTGTTTGGAGGATCTGTCAAGTTCTGTTACAGGTGTCTTGAAATCTCCAACTATTATGGAGCTGAAGGATATCATATTGTTCAACTCATTTAGGGTTCGATTTATGTATCTTGGAGCATTTAGGTTGGGTTCATAAATGTTAACAATTGAAATCTCTTCCTATGTATGCTTCCCTTAACCAGTATGTAGTGTACATCCTTGTCTTTCCTTATTTTTGTTGATTTAAATCCAGTTGTATTTGCAAATAAGATTGCAGCTCCTGCTTTTTTTCTGATTTCCATTTGCCTGGAATATTGTTTTCCATCCCTTCACCCTGAGTCTTGTTTTATCTTTAGAGAGTAGATGTGTTTCTTGGAGGCAGCAGATACTGGGTTTGAGCTTTTGCCTCTTTAGTGGGGATCTAAGCCATTCACTTTTATTGAGAATTCATAGGTATAGTGAAGTTTTATTTGTCTTATTTTTTGGAGGTCTATTACTTAGTTTTATTTCTTGCACCATTGTGGAAGGTAGGCTCTATTTAATTTCTGGGTGTGTTTACTTTGGACCTTGTGCTGGTCTGTATGAAGAATGGATCTGAGTACCTGCTGCCGAGCCAGTCTAGTTGCGACAAATTTCCTCAACATTTGTGTGTCAGGAAAATATTTGATTTCTCCATCACAAATGAAACTTAGGTTAGCAGGATACTGGATCCTGGGCTGAAAATTATTTTGTTTAAGAAGGTTAAAGGGCGATAATACCCCCTTCTGGCTTGAAAAATTTCAGTTGTTAGGTCTGCTGTCATCTTATTTTTCCCTTTGTAGGTGGGACTTTTCTTATGCCTGACTGCTTGCAGGATTTTATTTTCCCTTTTGTATTTATGTTTGTAGGAGATGCTTTGTTTGGATTGAGTTGTGCTGTGGTTCTGAATTTCTGTGTCTCTTGCAATGCTTGGGAAATTTTCCATCATGATGTCTTGAAGTAGAGGTTTGGTGCTTTTAGGACCATTGTATTCTCTATCAGAATTCCTTATCATTCAGGTGTTTGGTCTTTTGGAATTTTCTCAGGGAATATATATATATTTTTTGTTCTCCTTTTCCTGCCTCTTTGAATGATTGGTTTAGTTCAAAAGTCTTGTCTTCAATTTCTGGAATTATTCTCCTGTGTTACTGAGGCTCTCTACTGCATTTTGAAACTCCTTAAATACCTCTTTCAATTCCTTAAGCTCTGCTGTATTTTTCCTAATTATGCCCAGACCCTTGTTGACTTTGTCTTTAATTTCACTAATTTCTTGGGACAACTTTTGCACTATTTGGATTTCTTTTTCCATCTTCTCCTAAATTCCATTAATCTTATTTGCCATCCATATTCTGAATTCTATTTCTGATATTCCAACAATTTCTCTATGGGTAGTGTTTTTTGCTATGTCTCCCTTATAATCTCTTGGAGGAGTTGATCTGCTTTGATTTTCCATAATGTCAGGATTCTTGTGCTGGTTCCTCCCCATGTGTATTTTCAGCTTTTATTTTTATTTTAGTTATACCTTTTTAGCTGAAATGTTAGGTTGTCCCTATGTAGTTATGAAGAAATAATCTAATTTGGGATCTTTAGGCTGCACCCCAGAGACCTATATGGCAACTAAAACTGGCAATGTGATACCAGATCTGGAGGCTGAAGAAATGGAGCTTACCATCCCTTCTGTAATGATGAGCTGGAGCTTGTGGTCCTTCTCCCATAGCCTCATGAAGCTCCCTTTTGGGGTGGCAGTGTGAGAGTCTTTGAGGGCTGGCCTTTCTTAGATAGTGCAAACTGATTCTGTCCTGCTGTCAGCCTGTCCTCCACATAGTTTAAAGGACCCCCCCCCCCATGTTTCACTGGAGTCTTGGCTGTAAAAGATTAGAACCATTGTGGCCCTTGCCAGCAATAGCTGGAGGAGGAGAATCCCTGGACAGACCAACTGTTCCCCACCCCACAGCACCAACCCCTCTTGTGCAAACTAATTTAAATTACCCACCAACTCAGGGCTGCTGCCAGTGGAGCCTGTAGGAGAGGAATCTGCAGACTTGCATCTGGGGAGGGGTATGCTGTTTCTGGACTTGCCCTGGGCTAGTTGTCTGTCTCTCTTCAAGTTGGCAGGAAGGGATCTGGTGTCACCAGGGATGGATACTGGGCAGGTCCCCTTCAGAGGGGAGGGGAAATTTCCCCACTAGCAGGAGGGAGAGTCAGGAGAGACTACACCACATCAAAATTAGTGCTGCCCACCACAATTTCCTCTTGTAGCAGGGGTGTAGGAGGGTTGGGGGTGGGGGCAGATGTTCCATTTGACTCAGTGGTCCACACAACGTAGAGGTCTCTCAGAGATCTCACCAAACACAGTGGCCTCTATAGGAGGCAGTCTATCAGGCACCCAGAGGGGAAGGGTGGCCAGTGGGCTCAGGACTGAGGAGAGAGGCAGGATGGGGACCCAGAGGTGGAAATTCCTATGTGCAGGACAATTGGGACTTGAGGGTCTCTCCCATGTGGTGAAATAAGCGGTCCTTTGTTCCCTGTTTGCTCACGGCAGTCCAGCAGTGGGCTTCCTTGTTGAGTGATCTCCCTTCCCTTTTGGCACCAGGCACCTTCAGTCTAGTTGCTTTATATCTGGTCTCTGTTATCTTTCTTCCTCTTTCTCCCCCTTGTAGTTTTTCTCAGTGGGGATGATGTGCACCTCGATTTCTTCCCCTTGTGTTCAACTCCCCAGTTTTGACTTCTTCAAGTTCATTTCAGTCCAGCTTTTCTGCTTCTGGACGGAAGCTTCAGGTGAAAGCTGTCTCTAGTTAGCCATCTTGCCCCTCCCCCTTTAATATGTATTTTTATAATCCTTTGCTAAGGTACAAATGCCATAAGTTCAGAAGTCAAAAATAAGCATCTAGAGTGATATCAGAAATAAAAGGGCTGAGCTCACACCTATAATCCCAGCATTCTGGGAAGCTGAGGCAGGTGGATTGCCAGAGCTCACAGGTTCGAGACCAACCTGAGCCAGAGCGAGACCCCGCCTCTAAAAAATAGCCAGGCGTTGTGGTGGGTGCCTGTTTTCCCAGCTCCTCAGGAGGCTGAGACAAGAGAATTGTTTGAACCTAAGAGTTTGAGGTTGCTGTGAGCACGATGCCACAGAACTCTACCAAGGGCAAAAAGTAAGACTCCAAAAAAAAAAAAAAGGAAAAAAAAGAAAAATGTGGTGACAGAAGTTAAAACCACAGAATCAGGAAAGGTGTCAAAAAATGTAGCTAGTGGCTGCATGGTGAGCAGTCAAGTGGCATTTTTTGGTCAGGACCAGCTTAAGTCATTCTATCACTTCCATTGGGCTAGCAATATTTTTAAGACATCAAATATATTTCTGTAGTAGTTTTTTTAATTTCTAAAAAAAATCCATTTACCTTGTCACTATAATGAGGAACACAAGAATGTTGATACTGTTCTTCATATGTACCTTTGTACCCTGAAAATAAAAATGAAAAATAGCACACCTATGTTCTTTTCTATGTGCAGCATCCTAAAGCTCATAGTCAGTTTTACTTCCCTCTGTCTAGTGTCAGTATGCCATAGGTTCAGAAGTCAGAAATAAGCATAGTGATTTTCTTTTTTTTTTTTTTTTAACTGTCTTATACCCTTATTGCTATATAAGCCCCCTGGGGACAAACATTGTATATGGTTCATGATGGTATCTATAATGTATCAATGCCTTATACATATTAGATGTTATATAAATGATGGTGACTTCCTGGCTTCCAATCCATTTTTTCTGCCACCCAAATACTCTCCAGCTCTTATTTTGGGCAGGAAAGAGGTTGGTGGATTACTTCTAATTATCTTATAGTTTTAAAAGGGAAAAACATATACATGAACTCACCTGATAATTTTGTTATCTATTTTAGGTTACATAAAATGATTATAAAGTTTTTTTGTTTATTTTTCTTTATATTTTTCTTTATATGAGTGTGATATTTCTTGAAGCAATCTTGAGGATAAAGTCCAGGCTTCCTCTTACGTGTCTTATAATAGAAAATGGTTTCTCTCCTGCCACATTTCTCATTTCTGCTGCTGAGAACCATGCAATACTTTATTGATTTTCTTTTTTTTTTTTGTAGAGACAGAGTTTCACTTTATCACCCTCGATAGAGTGCCGTGGCATCACACAGCTCACAGCAACCTCCAACTCCTGGGTTCAGGCGATTCTCTTGCCTCAGCCTCCCGAGTAGCTGGGACTACAGGTGCCTGCCATAACGCCCGGCTGTTTTTCTGTTTGCAGTTCAGCCGAGGCTGGGTTTGAACCTACCACCTTTGGTATATGGGGCCGGCCCCCTACTTGATGAACCACAGGCGCTGCCCTGTTGATTTTCTTATACTTTGCATTTTAAAATGCATCTTCCCTTTCCTCATCAGAAGATGATGGTCTTCTCTTTTTTGAATTTCTGTTCCTCATATTGCTCACAAGCTAAGTGACAACATTTCTCCTATAAGAAAAGTTGTCTGCACTTTTTCTCTGCTTTCCTTCTCATCTAATGAGTGAAGGATGTAGCTGTTCACAACTACAACTTCTATCAGCCAGAATAATTTTTTTCCTCATTTGTAGGACCACCTTATAAATCTGTAATATCCACAGTACTGATCAGTTCTGTCTACTCGTCTCATAAACTTTGTATGTTCTAAAGTAACTGTTGGTTTTTCAAATTGATTAGGCTGTTTCTTCCTATTACCAGGGATCAACTGTATTTGAGGGCCAAAGAATGTACTCAGCATTGTCATTAACCTCTTGTCATGGAATGAGAGGCACATCATTTTCATGTCATATTGATGGGAACATAATTCATATTCCCAAATAAGGGTAAAAATCCTTATCAGAAGCTATAACTGTTCCTGTTATATGTCTTTTCATTTTATGCAGTTTCCTAGCAAGTTGAGGGCTTGTGTGGCATGCAATGAAGAAAATGTTTTGGATATCTTCTAATACCGGAGCAGAACAGAAAAAAATGTGTCAGTTGAGGTCCCCCATAGGATTGGAAAGAGTTAAAGAAAAAAGATCTTAGGTGGAGCCTGTGGCTCAGTCAGTAAGGCGTCAGCCCCATAGACCACGGGTGGTGGGTTCAAACCCAGCTCCGGCCAAACTGCAACAAAAAAACAGTCGAGTGTTGTGGTGGGCACCTGTGGTCCCAGCTACTTGGGAGGCCGAGGCAAGAAAATCGCCTAAGCTCAGGAGTTGAAGGTTGCTGTGAGCTGTGTGACTCCACAGCACCCTACCAAGGGCGATAAAGTGAGATTGAGTCTCCAAAAAAAAAAAAAATCTTTGTGAAGTAAAAAACCCTCTTGGGAGAGTTTTTATAACCTACATATTATAAGCAGTTTTATTTCTCATCTTAAGTGCCTGCTTAGTTCTTTTTGTGGTTCTTATTGAGGCGTGGTATGTGGGGAGAGTAGGCATGAGCAGATTATGGGTCTATGGGTCATTAAAATTGCTATTCAGCTGAGTGAGGTGGCTCACGCCTCTAATCCTGGCATTAGGGAAGGCCGAGACAGGTGTATTGCCTGAGCTCTCAGGTAGGAGACCAGGCTGAGCCACAGTGAGACCTCATCTCTAAATTTAGCCACGTGTTGTGGCAGGTGCTTGTAGTCCCAGCCACTTGGGAGGCTGAGGCAAGAGAATCATTTGAGCCCAAAAGTTTGAGGTTGCTGTGAGCTACAAGACCATGGCGCTCTACCGAGGGTGACAAAGTGAGACTATCTCAAAAACAAAAAAATCGTTGTTGACTAAAATTCTTATTTGTATGTTTTCTTGTAAAGAGACAAGATCTTGCTAAGTCATTCAGGCTGAGTATAGTGGCATATGATCATAGCTCATAACAACTTGAAACTCCTTTGGGTGTGAGCCACCACACCCAGCTAATTTTTGAACTTTTTTTGTTGAGATGTGGTTTTGCTATGTTGCCCAGGCTTATCTTCAACTCCTGGCCTCAAACAGTCCTCCTACCTCAGTCTTCCAATGTGCTAGGATTATAGGTATGAGCCACCATGCACAGCCTGCAAAATTTTAGAATATTCAGCCTATAGTTTTTTTCATTACTAGGATGCACAAAGATCCAAATCTGTATTTTGCCTGATCTGAAAGAATCAAGCGTTTTGATCTGTATTAGTTAGAATAATACACAGCTTATATTCCTATATATGTATATGTGTGTGCACTATCTTTTAAGTATAGAAAGGTAGGTATCTTAGTTCATTTTGGTTGCTAAACCTAATGCAAGGTATTTTATTAACAATAGAAATTTATCGCTCAAAAGTTCTAGAGGCTGACTGGGCGCCTGTGGCTCAAGTGGCTAAAGTGCCAGCCACATACACCTGAGCTGGTGAGTTCGAATCCAGCCCGGGCCTGCCAAACAACAATGATGGCTGCAACCAAAAAATAGCCAGGTGTTTTGGTGGGCAACTGTAGTCCCAGCTACTTGGGAGGTGGAGACTCGTTTGAGCCCAGGAGTTGGAGGTTGCTGTGAGCCGTGATGCCACGGCACTCTACCTAGGGTGACAGCTTGAGGCTCTGTCTCAAAAAAAAAAAAAAAAAGTTCTAGAGGCTGAGAATTCCAAGGTTAATACACTAGCAGATTTGTTGTCTGGTGATGGTTTGTTCTTCATAGATAGTGCCTTCTGTGAGTCCTCACATGGCAGAAGGGACAAAATAAGCTCCCTTGGGCTTCTTTTATAAGGTTACATTCACAAGGCCAGAACCCTCATGAACCTCCAAAAGTCCCCATTTAAGGCCTTCACTTTGTGCATTAGGTTTCAACATATAAATTTTGGGGGATATAAACATTCAGACAATAGCAGTAGGTATTTAGAAATGAAGCAGTTTTACCCTAAAGGCACTTTTGGTAAGTTAGTTATGCAGTCTGTTTTGTGTTAAACTGATTTTTGAAAACTTTAAAATTATTTTAAAATGATTTGTATTGCCATGCAATGTTGGTTATCAGTAATGAAGGTTCTGATTAGTAAGAGGGATGCTTTAAACACAAGGCAAAGTTTTGGATGGAGAGAATTGTTTGACTTAGAGTTGTGTGAAACTGGAAAGGGGAGGTGTGAGATGTGATGAGGGAAGCAAATTTAGTGCTTTAGGGCAGAATACTTGAGGAACAGTAAATGTAAGGTGAGAAGAATTAAAACACTACATGATGGAGGATATAGAGGTGGTAAACATAGGTAAAGATGAACAGGCCAAAGGAACAGTTTGGCAAGAGTATGGATAAAAAGGGGAATTTAGATGATCAGGAATGTGATCTGGTTCAGAGTAGCAAGTAAAGTTTGCCTAGAGATCAGTAAAATTGGGGCCTAGGGTATGGGTTAGGTGTGAAACAATAGCTGACAAGTAAGAGAGATGCCAAGTATACAGAAAAGAAGTTTGATAGCAAACCATAGATTAGACCAATATTTAAGGGATTGGATTTCTAAGATCAGGAAACTTCTGGATTGAGAATATTGAATCAACACAGGTTAAACAGAATTTTTGTCTAGAATATTTTAGCTATGTTGTTGCTAATGTCATTTATGAAATCATGAAGGACCAACATTAAGATAACTACTTTTAAGGATCAAGTATTATTATTCAGGAATAATATATTACTTAGACTTGTGACCTCAAGTGTGAACACCAGATTCAGAGGTGTATGTGGGGGCCGTCAGTAATCTGTGCTCTGTAAAGCATGTTCTCTTAAAGGAAGATCTGACTATGTGTCTGTATGACTGCCACAATAATCCTTGCTGAAATAGTATTTTTCATTAAATCTACTTTAAAAATTCCCAGAGAGGACTCTTATTGGCTGCCTTTAGTCAGTGCCTTTCCAAGGGGTTGGTGTACTTTTGATTGGCTTAGGTCATGTATCCCCTTTCTGTGGGCATAGGTGAGGTGAAGTAGGAGTGTGAGTCAGCCCACAGTGGCTGAATTTTCCACATGAAAGTGAAATTCTGGGCTCAGCATCTGTGGCTCAATGGGCTAAGGTGCCAGCCACATACACCTGAGCTGGCGGGTTCAAATCTAGCCCAGGCCTGCCAAACAACAATGACGGCTGCAACCAAAAAATGGCCGGGCATTGTGGTGGGCGCCTGTAGTCCCAGCTACTTGGGAGGCCGAGGCAAGAGACTCGCCGGAGCCCAGGAATTGGAGGTTTCTGTGAGCTGTGATGCCTCAGCACTCTAACCAGGGTGACAGCTTGAGGCTCTGTCTCAAAAAAAAAAGTGAAATTCTGTTACTAGAGAATAGTAGTGGATGTTGAATAAGAAACAGTATTAACCTGGGTGCAAGGGTGCATGCCTGTAGTTCCAAAATGAGGTAGGAAGATCACTTGGGCCCAACAGTTGGAGGTTGGCCTAGGCAAGTCTTCATCTCTTCAACACGAAAAAGAAAGAAAGAGAAGAAGGAAGATGGTGTTCTCCGTGATTTCTAAAATGCTACTTTGCTGCCATGAATTTGTTTTTGGCAGGACCTGGTGTAGAAGATGATGACAAAATACTAAAACATAAAGGAAAGCAGAAACCCTAAAACAAGCAGAAACAGCGGAGCCTGTTGTGTTGCATGGTAGTAAAAAACAGACAAGGAATAGCCCTATTTTCAACTAGATAGTTCTTTATTACTACTTAAAAATGACTGCTGTATATAAATAGAGGAATTTAAAAGAGCCATTAACAATAGACGTTCCTCGTCTTTTCACCTGGATTGAATTGTATGCTGTCTTATAGCCAGTGTCATTTATTGAGCCGAGGGAGTACCCTTTTACAAAGCTGTGTCTGTGCTCAATTAGTGGGAATTTAAATTTTAAGTGATTCTATTATATTAATGAGGAAGTCCATTGAAGAATTATTACTTCCTTTGTGGTCCTTCATGAATCCTCAGCAGGTGTAGCTGTGGATGAAGATGATTATTTGTTAGAGGAAACATTTCTGATGTATTGTCAGATGAGTTTATTAAGAAAAGAACTCTGCTCTTGATAATCAACATGGTAACACATTTCAGGTTCATTTGTATGCTGGACCCTGAATGACATAGTTCTTGTGATCTCATTTATGGTGGCAGTAGCTTGGCTAGGCCATTTCCATAGTTGTGGCAAAATAAAACAAGTGAAGCGAAGTCACAGATACATGTGCCATCGGGAGTGTGTTATTATTGGCCTTTTTGTTTTATCTAAGGATGAAATGTAATTATTGAGAAATTATTTTTAATTGTAAGAGAATATATAACATAAAATGGGAAAATATAAAATAATCTGTCATTGTATACATTTTTCCTTTAATAACTACTAATATATAGTACATAATTAGTAAATTTCCTTCTAATTTATTAAATAATACATAGTTATATATGCATACTATAAAATAATATACATACTGTTTTATATAGTTGAGATACAGTAAAACACTACCACAATGACATGAATAGAGTTTAAAAACTAAGTCCCATGTAATACCAGGTCATGTTAGGAAGTTCTGGAGGTGTATATATTTAGATTCATGTTATTGAGAGTGCATTACCTTTGGACAGGGGTCCTCAAACTTTTTAAACAGGGGGCCAATTCACTGTCCCTCAGACCGTTGGTAGGCCAGACTATAGTTTAAGAAAAAAAACTATGAACAAATTCCTGTGCACATATCTTATTTTGAAGTAAAAAAAACAAAATGGGAACAAATACAGTATTTAAAATGAAGGACAAAGTTAAATCAGCAAACTTACCAGTATTTCAATGGGAACTATGGGCCTGCTTTTGGCTAATGAGATGGTCAGTGTCCAGTTCCATATTTGTCACTGCTAGTCGTAACAAGTGATGCAAGTGTGTCTAGATCTGGTTGGAGATTTCACATGTTTCATTCTGGAAAAAGTCTGTTCACAGACATAAATAAGTGCTGCCAAAGATGGTTGCCATTTTGAATGCATGGCTCCTGAGATTAGGCTATGTCTCAGAGGGGAGAGATGCATAGAAATTAGAAAGGCTGTTTGACTTGAATGTGTCTTCCAGAGAGTCACGATTCTGCAGTTCAGCCAGTTGGTAAATTGTATCCACATTTTCTTTTCTTTCTTTCTTTCTTTTTTTTTTTAATTTCAAGATACTTTATTCTTAAAACAGGTCACAACACTAAGCTTTTGGCCCTTTCTGCCACTGGACAAGCTACAAATGCTTGCCGAGCAGCTGAGGGGTGCTCTTTCATAGCATGTCTGAAAAGTGAATAAAAATCCATATAAAACAAATATTCAAATAGTTTCCATAGGAACACAGATAAGTGTGACCCCATCTCCTAATCTTACATATTGTTGCATCTGTGCCAACCCTACTCTTTCAAAGACATTTCAAAACTAGCAATAATTAAGTTAAATGGTCCCCCCAAATCCCTTAATTCAAGCTAAACTAACAGTTAACAGCTACAGAATGATATCTACACATTAATACTAGCTGAAGCACAATTTGCTGGGTGACGTTTCATTTCACTTTTCCAAGCACAAGACACAGGCAGAGTGGCAACATCCTACTCTTCTACTTTGGGTAAGTAGTCGGGGTTCTGGTTTTGCTGCACGAATTGCCACGTCAGTCCTGACATCACATAGTAGATTGTTGGCCTCTGGAATCCATCGAAAGTAGAAGCAGCAGCTACAGTGGAAGCACCCATATTTTCAAAGATCATCCAGTCACCCACCTGCATTTCTGGCAGGTCACAGCGCTTAACTATCCGGTCAAGGCCCTCGCATGTTGGTCCCCATATGCTGGATGAATAATACTTCTCATCTGGTTTAGGTCTCTTTTTGCAGAAGAGGCTTTACATGAGCATGATCATAAAGGATGCAATTAAACGATCCCTATACTCGATCATTCACGTAATACATAAAGGTTTGTTCACTGGACTCATCTTCATCATCAGAGCCTATCTGTTCCTTAATACAATTTTTTTGCAATGATATTAACTGCAAGTGTGAAGGCTGATGCAGCATAATATCTGCCTGGCTCAGCTATGATTCTCACTCCAGAGTCTGATGGACAGTACTTGTCCAATGCTGGGTTGATGATACCAGTGATCTCTTCAAATTTAAGCTTCACATCCTCAGATTCAGGAAAGCCACCACCAACATCAAGCAGGTACATGCTGAAACCAAACTCAGCTTCCTTGTCAGAGACACAGTGGGCATCAGAGATTGCCTGCATGAAGGTCTCAGGATCAGCACAGCCATTTCTTACGTGGAAGCTGAAACCAATGATATCAATATTTAGCTCTTTTGCCCGTTTCAAAAGAAGTCTGCTGGTTTTGAGTGTGGCACCAAATTTAACAGTGAGTCCACAGACTGCTTTGGAATCATCAGTGGCAATCTGCAAAACCAAGTGGGCCTTTGGATGTGCTCTGGCAACTTGCATCAACTTGACTGCACTGTCGAAAGTCATCATCTGGACTCCATTATTGGCAGTGTACTTAATTTGAGACACTTGTTTACAAGGATTTGCATAGATAATCCTCTCTGGAGGCATCTCGAGACTTTGTGCCAATTGTATTTCAGTCTTGCTAGCATAGTCAAATCTTGTCCAGATAGAAGCGAGGGTGTTCACAATGGCTCTACTGTCATTACATTTGACTGCATAAAAGGGAGTGACACGAGGAAGGGCTTTTAGTCATCTTCGGTGTTTCTTCAGAACATCTCAGAGGTCTGCTACATAGAAGGCATCCTTATCATCAGAAGAGGAAACTTCATTGATTTTTTTTTTGATCCAGAATGTCCTTGGCAGTAAAACCTTTGTCAAGCAAGTGGCAGTCAAACTCTTCATTACTAATGTTGTTCATGGTTTCTTTG
Source organism: Arctocebus calabarensis (assembly GCA_963573935.1). Taxonomy (NCBI): domain Eukaryota; kingdom Metazoa; phylum Chordata; class Mammalia; order Primates; family Lorisidae; genus Arctocebus; species Arctocebus calabarensis. Next base: position 20,908 of record CAUYON010058842.1, read on the forward strand.
AAAAACTAAGAGAAGGAATTTAAAGAAATACTTCCAGCTTTTCACAAAGGCAATTCTCCAGGAATTCTGAATCTCACTGCGTGTGTCCTCTGAGAACACAGGGGGAACAGGGGAAATGTTCTTAGAGCATCCGGGCACTGGAGGCCAGCCCCATGGAGAAGCTGGAAAGCCGCTGCTTGTGCAGAGCCAGAGCCGCAGGAGAGCTCTGCCACCCCCACCGCCCCCGTCAGCACCTGGCTCCCACCTGCTGGAGATGCCGGCCTGAGGTGACCCTGGAGCAGCTGTCAGAGGGGCTGCCAGGGCGACAACTTCAGGGACTGACCTCCACATTTTCAATGTCAATAGAAAATGGGTTATGGAAAAGCTGTATGTCCTGTTCATGGAGATGAAGCTCTTTAAATCTAAATTGGAACTCCTTTTGCAACTTTTCCAGTGAATCCACACATTTTGTTTGGGAATGCAACCAGTAGTTTTTCTGCTAACAGATTTTGCAGGCCTGGGATGAGTCTGCTGCTAAACAGGACAGGCAGCGGCGGCAAAAACACCCGGAGGTCTGGATAAATGTCCTTGGTGGGCCGCATGTGGCCCGCTGGTCTTAGTTTGAGGACCCTTGATCTAATTTCACGGAGTGCCACGGTACCAGGCCTGTGGCATTGAGGGTTCTTCACCCCTCCAGCAGACGGCGCACTCTTCTGAGGAGCTTTTACAGCCAGTTGTTTCCTGGGAGCTTTCCCAGGAGCAGATTTACTGCCAGTCAGCTTTGTATGAACCACAGTATAAAGAACTTCTTACTTACCCACTTCCCCTTCAGCTAGAAGGAGGACCTAGAGGTGGCCCTTGCCTTAGATGGAGGCAGCAGGGCAGTGACAACTAGGAACGGCCTTATCCTTACTCTTCTTCCCAATGAGAGAAACGCCAAATCACATCATGTCTGAAAACACAGAAATGCTAGCAAAATTTCTAGTTTCTTTAAATTTTTAAAAATATTTTTCTTTCTATTATAATGATAGGAATGTTCACCAGAAGGGGATTTTAGTCTGGGGAAGAGTACAGGGAACTATCTTAGCTGCTTACAAAAAATAACATTTAAATGAGTGTTTCTTTTAGAATTTTCTCCTGTCCTGTCTCCAGTATGGTGATTTCAACATTCCAGGTGAGTACCAGCAGGCATATGTCTAGTTAAAGATGATTAAAGATTTTGCTGAGCAGTGATAGGCAGAGGCTGTGGCAGGTAAACAATAACTGTTGAGTGCTGTTACCTCAACCTGTTCATTCAATTTAACCTTGTGGGGCTGTTCAAGAAAATGTACATAATGGGATATGCTAAGGTACAGTTGGGGAGATAAGACAAACACACCTAAATGTTAACTAACTCTAGGGGGCAGTGCTTAATAGGGACCAGCATTTCCTGCTATGGAAGCAAAATGTAAGGGCAAAGTGCATGCAGCTTCGAGTCAGGAGCTTAAAACCTGGCACAAGAGCTAAGAAGAAGAAAAAAATCATATGTTTATCTCTATTGATAAAGGAAAGGCATTTGACAAAATATGTAACACACATTCATGTTAAAAACGCTCAAAAATAGAATTAATAACGAATTATTTAGCATAAAAATCCTCATGCCACAACCCCAAACCAGCACCTACTTATGGGGAAGCACAATAAGATTTCCTGCTAAAATAGAAAGAAGAGAAAGATGTCCATTACCTTGCTACTGCTTAGCATTGTGTTGGAGTAAGCCAAGATGAAAACAATTAGAAGCATAAGAATTGGAAAGAAACAGGTAAAAATATCATCTGCATGTTTGCAGATGAGATGATTGTGTATCAGAAAACAAAGAAATCAAACACCATTAGCAAAAGACTGATTATAATATAAACAACATTTAAAAAAGAAATTTCTAAAAAAAAATAAATTCCTTCCATTCATATGTCAAAATAAGAAACAGTCAACAGAAAGTGTGGAAGAAGAGAACACATTTTCTATTGAAGAAATGTGACAAGAAACAGAAAGGAGAGACATTTCCTAAGTGAAAATTAGGACTCAGCAGACAGGAAATAGCAAATCAGGAATTAGACATGATAGTATATAGATGTTTAGTATGTTGTAAAGACAGTATCTCAAATCGGTGGGGGGAGGATGACTTTTCAGTAAGTATGTTGAAATAACTTATATTCCTTCTAGATATGAGTTTGCCAGTGACAAATGTGACTGTGATTAAGTTTAACTGGAGACCAGCTCTTTTCAGACTGACTGTGGATATGTACTCTTTGAAGGTATATAAAGACTTTCCTAAAACTGGTCGGTTCTAGAACATGCTTGAGGCCCAGATGTCACTCTGCTTCTTCTTTTTTTTTTTTTATAATTTTATTAAATCATAATTGTGTACATTAGTGCAATCATGGGGCACAATGTCCTGACTTCATATACAATCTGAAATATTTTGTTTGAATTGTGAAACATAGCCTTCATGGCATTTTCTTAATCACTATATGAAGACATTGATATTCTACATTTAATAAGTTTCACCAGTACCCTTCTAAGATGCACCGTAGATGTGATCCCACCAATTGCCCTCCCTCCATCCATCCTTCCCCCTTCCCTCCCCTCCCTTTCCCCTTTTCCTGTATTCTTGTGCTATAATTGGGTTTTAGTTTTCATATGAAAGCTATAAATTAGCTTCATATTAGGGTTGAGTACATTGGATACTTTTTCTTCCATTCTTGAGATACTTTGCTAAGAAGAATATGTTCCAGCTCCATCCATGTAAACACGAAAGAGGTAAAGTCTCCATCTTTCCTTAAGGCTGCATAATATTCCATGGTATACATGTGCCACAATTTATTAATCCATTTGTGGGTTGGTGGGCACTTGGGCTTCTTCCATGACTTAGCAATTTTGAATTGACATGATTGTATATCTGGAAAACACCAGGGATTTCTTTGTGTTTTCCCTGAACTTTCTTCTAGGATATTTATAGTTTTATGTCTTAAATTTAAATCTTTAATCCAGTGAGAATTTATCTTAGTTAATGGTGAAAAGTATGGGTCCAGTTTCAGTCTTCTACAGGTCGCCAGCCAGTTCACCCACCACCATTTGTTAAATAGGGACTCTTTCCCCCACTGAATGTTTTTAATTGGCTTATTGAAGATCAAATAATGGTAAGTAGCTGGGTTGATCTCTTGGTTCTATATTCTGTTCCATACATCTACCTCTCTGTTTTTGTGCCAGTAACATGCTGTTTTGATTACTGTTGATTTATAGTATAATCTGAGGTCTGGTAGTGTGATTCCTCCTGCTTTGTCTTTATTTCTGAGTAATGGCTTGGCTATTCAAGGATTTTTCTGATTCCATATAAAATGAAAAAAGATCTTTTTT
>CAUYON010058844.1:0-15077 GCA_963573935.1 Arctocebus calabarensis
CTCTCCCCTTCCTTCACCCCCACCGTGTCAATAATTGTCATTAATTGTCCTCATATCAAACTTGAGTACATGGGATTCATGCTTCTCCATTCTTGAGATGCTTTACTAAGAATAATGTGTTCCACTTCCATCCAGGTAATGTCGTTTTATCTCTCACACAGATGAGTGAGAACAAGCAAACTTTGTCTTTCTGTGCCTCGGTTATTTTACTTAACATTAATGACTTCTAGTTCCATCTATGTTGCTGCAAACAAGATTTCAGTCTTTTGTATGGCCAAATAGTATTCTTTTGTGTGTATACATGGATGTGTGTGCATTCTTTTGTTTGTTTTGGTTACATGGATGGCTTTTGTACTGCTTGAGTAAAAGTCTTAAGTGCACGCATCACCTAGATAGTGTACATTGTACTTGTTAGGTACTATTTCACCCATTTCTTTCTTCTTCTTCTTTTTTTTTTTTTTGTAGAGACAGAGTTTCACTTTATCGCCCTTGGTAGAGTGCCATAGTGTCACAGCTCACAGCAACCTCCAACTCCTGGGCTTAGGCGATTCTCTTGCCTCAGCCTCCCGAGTAGCTGGGATTACAGGAGCCTGCCACAATGCCTGGCTTTTTTCTGTTTTGCAGTTCGGCTGAGGCCGAGTTTGAACCCACCACCTGGGAATGAGGCCAATGCCTTACTGGATGAGCCACAGGCGCCACCCTCACCCATTTCTTTATTCATCCACTGATGAACCATTAAAATGATTTCATATCCTTGCTATTATGGATAGTGCAGTGATAAACATGCAAGTCTAGGTATCCCTTTGAGATACTGATTTATTTTCCTTGGGATAGATAACCAGTGTTGAGATTGCTGTATCCTTTGGTAGTTCTATTTTCAGTTTTTTGGAGAAATTTCCATGTCTTCTACATTTACTGCACTAATTTACATACATACCCACCAACATTTCCTTTTCTCCACATCCTTGCCAGCCAGCATCTGTTTTTTTTTTTTTAATGACTAGTTTTAATGATAACTATCCTAGTGTTAGAGGATATGCACATAGTATTGTGGCTTTTTCATTTCTCTGATGATTTTATTGTATTGAACATTTTTTTCATATACCTGATAGCAATTTGCATGTTTTCTTTGGGAATTATCTACTCATGTCCTTTGTCTACATTTTAATGGGCTTATTTAGCTGTTTTATTGTTCAATTATTTGAGTTCTTTGTAATTTTGAATATTAGTCCCTTGTCAGATAAATAGTTTGCAGATATTTTCTCCCATTAAACAGGTTGAAAAGCTTCACTCTGTTGTACGTTTCTTTTGCCGTGCAGAAACGTTTTAGTTTAATATAGTTTGATTTGTCTGCTTTTGTTTCAGTTATCTGTGCTTTTGAAATCTTAGCCATAAAATCTTTGCTTAGACAACGTCCTGGAGTGCTTTCCCCATAGTTTTCCCTAGTAGTTTTAAAGTTCAGGTCTTGTGCTGTCGTCTTTAATTCATTTTGAGTTGATTATTGTATATGTTTAGAGATAAGGATCCAGTTTTATCCTTCAGATTTCAGATATCCAATATGCCCAGCACCATTTATTGAAGACAATGATTTTTCTCCAGTGTATGTTCTCGGCATTTTTGTCAAAGAGAGTTGTTTGTAAATACGTGGATTTACTTCTGAGTTCTCAGTTCATGCCATTGGTCTTTTTCAATACCAGTAGTTCTTAAACTTTTTGACACCAGGCACCAGTTTTATAAAATTTTTTCACAGATGGGTGTGAAGGTCGTTTTGATATGAGTCTGCAAGCAATTAATTGACTATGGTCTCTGTACAGTTAAACATTGCTGCTAACAATAACCTGTATTTTCAGCCAGTCCCCAATGAGAGCAGCTTTATCTGGCTCAGCTGTATCTGAGATCATCAGGCGTTAGATTGTCATGAGGAGCTCACACCCTACATCCTTCACATACACAGTTTAGAGGAGGGCTCATGTTCTATCTGGAGGCAGAGTTCAGGTGCGGACGCAACCTAGGAGTTGGAAACCACTGTTCTATACTATTACCATTTTTTTTTTTAGTTGTTTACTATCACCTTCTAAGATAATTTGAAGTCATGCAATGGAATGCCTCCACCTTTGTTCAGGATTTATTTTCTTATACTGGCTGTTTTTTAGCTCCATATTAAGTTTAAGATTTCTTCTATTTCTGGCTTGGTGCCTGTGGCTCAATGGGCTAACGAGCCAGCCACGTATACCTGAGCTGGCGGTTTGAATCCAGACTGGGCCTGCCAAACAACAATGGTGGCTGCAACCAAAAAAAAAAAAAAAAAAAAAGTGGCCGGGCATTGTGGCAGGCGCCTGTAGTCCCAGCTACTTGGGAGGCAGAGGCGAGAGACTCGCTTGAGCCTGGGAATTGGACGTTGCTGTGAGCTGTGATGCTACAGCACTCTATCCAGGGTGACAGGTTGAGGCTCTGTCTCAAAAAAAAAAAAAAAAAAGATTTCTTCTATTTCTGTAAAAAATGAAATTTTTGTTATTTTAAAGAGCTAGCTTTGAGTGCTTTAAAAATTTCTATTTGTCTATTTTCATCAATTCTCTAGAAATTATTTTGTTCTAATCTACTTTTCTTTTTGTTGCTTATTTCATAATTTTAAGGTAAATACCAACTTAATTCATATTTTTTCTTTTATTTTAACCATGAATAATTTAAGCTAATATTTTTACTCGTGTATGGTTTAGCTAGGTCCAGTGTATGATCATTAATATAAACCTTTCTAGTGATTCCTAGAAAGAATGAAGATCTTTTTATAGGCTTATAGGTACATCTCATTTCACAATCTCACTTCTTATAATGTACATCACATTTTTTTTTCTACTGGGTTGTTTATTTATTTTGCCTTTTGTTTGTTTGTTTTCAGACAAGGTTCTGCTCTATTGCCTGGGCTATAGAGCAGTGACAAAATCATAGCTCATAACAATCTCAAACTCCTGGGTTCAAGCAAACCACCTACCACAGCTTCATAAGTAGCTGAGACTATAGTTACACACTACCATGCCCAGCTAATTTATTTGTAGAGATGAAGTCTTGTTATGTTGCCCAGGCTGGTCACAAACTCCTGGCCTAAATGATCCTCCAACGTCAGCCACTGAAAGTGTTAGTATTACAGGCATGAGTCATTGTGGATAGCTCATAATTTTGCTTTCATGTGCTTTTTTTCAGAGAGAAAAAAAGAGAGAGAATATAATTTTTTGTGTGAACCCACATTTTAAAAACACTCTGTTGTAAATTGTATTTTTCCCCAAATGTGAGCTATGTTTCGTTTTTTAAATGACATCACAAAGAAAAAGAAAGAAATACAAATGTAAATTTTATTTTATAGATTGGCAATTTTATCTTCCCAAGAAATTTTCCTCTCCTTCAAATTATAGATATTCTTTTATCCTATCATCTAAAAAGTTTAGAATTTTTTCCAGTCAAAATTTAACTGGAAATTGACTGGAAATGTATATTTGACATGAGATAGGCATTCTTTTTCATTTTTAGTCATACCTGGAGCCAACTGTGCTATTATCATTCACTAAATGTATTCTATTTTCTCACTGATTTGGAATAGTACCTACATGGCTCTATTCTTTGAGATTTGTATTGATTTACCTCTTTCTTGTTCCCTATCACTGAATCAATAAAAGAATGTTTTAATTAGAATTTTTAGTATCTATTAATCACTTGTAGGTTAAGGCCGCCCACATGGTCTCACCTCAGAATGATCCTTGCAATTTACGACTGTTCTTTTATATATTTTAAAAATTTACTCAAGTTTCATAACAAATTATAGTTTTCTAAATTGCACTGAATTTAAAGTCTAATATGGAGAAATTGATTTGTTCAGCATATTGAGTCTTTCTGTTTATATTTTTTGAATAAGTAGCAATGTCTATTTAAGTGCAAAGGGTAGGTAGAGTCTGTTGATACTGTTTTCCTTTTTTTTTATTATTAGGGATTCATTGAGGGTACAAAGATTTAGGTAACATTGATTACATTTGTTAGATAATGTCCCACTTATAATTGTGTCCTACCACCAAGGGGTGTGCCATACACTGTGACCCCCCCTTCTCTCTTCCTCCTCCCCTTATCCCCACCCCCTCATCCCCTCCTTATATTAACTCATTTATTGCCCTCATAATAGAATTGAGTACATAGGATTCTTGCTTCTCCATTCTTGTGGTGCTTTACTGAGAATAATATGCTGCACTTCCATCCAGGTTAATACAAAAGATGTAAGTCTATGTTTTTAATGGCTGTATAGTATTCCATGCTATAAACATACCACAGCTTGTTAATCCATTCCTGGGTTGGTGGGCATTTAGGTTGTTTCCACATTTTGATGATTCTAAATTGAGCTGCAATAAACAGGCTAGTGCCGATTTCCTTGTGATAAAAGGATTTTTTTTTCTTCTAGGTACATGCATAGTAATGGGATTGCAGGAGCAAATGGGATCGATACTTTGAGTTCTTTAAGGAATCTCCATGCTTCCTTCCAAAAAGATTGTATTAGTTTGCAGTCTTACCAGCAGAGTAAAAGTGTTCCCTTCAATTCTAAACTTAGCAGAAGAAAAGAAATAATCAAAATTAAATCAGAAATAAATGAAATTGAAAACAAAAGAATCATCCATAAAATTAATGAAACAAAAAGTTGATTCTTCAAAAAGGCAAATAAAATCAATAAACTATTGGCCAGATTAACCAAAAATAGAAAAGTCAAATCTTTAATAACCTCAATCAGAAATAAAAATGGGGAAATAACAATTGATAGCACAGAGATACAAGAAATTATTTCTGACTACTACCAAAAACTTTATGCCCAGAAATTTGACAATGTGCAAGAAATGAACCAATGTCTGGAATCACACCATCTTCATAGACTTAACTAGGAAGAAATAGATCTCTCGAACAGACCAATATCAAGAAATGAGATTGAAGAATCAATAAAAATGCTTCCAACAACAACAACAACAACAAAAGCTCAAGACCAGAAGGCTTCACATCAGAATTCTATCACACCTTCAAAGATGATCTTGTACCTACAGTGCGGAACCTATTCCAAAACATTGACAAGGAAGGAACCTTCCCTGACGTGTTCTATGAAGCAAATATCACCCTGATTCCAAAATCAGGAAAGGACCTACCTAACTAAAAAGGAGAACTACAGACCAATTTCACTCACGAATATCAATGCAAAAATTATCAACAAAATCTTAGCTGATAGATCGTAGCTACTCATTGAAAAAATATGTACATCACAATCAATTTGAAAATCCATAAATATAATACATCATATGCCAATATTTTGGCATTCACAGAATCAAACCACCTTGGACACAATGTTTATTTTAATGATTTACATTGCTGGATTTACATTGCTGATATTTTATTTAGGATTTTTGCTTCTATGCCCATAAGAGAAATTGTCCTATGATGATCACTTACACTACAACTCTTTTAAGAATTTTGTTTAAAAGGCACAATGAATACATTAAATAAACTAAAAAGTTTTAATTCTATTCTCTTAAAAACTGTCTTACATTTGAAGGTAACATTTTGGGGTGAAAAATTTTACTTTACATCAATTATTATAATGATTGAAGTTCACACCACTTACATCCATTTTTCATTGATCTATCTTTCTAAGAAATGATTCACTGTTTTAAGATTTAAAATTTTATGGCATTAATTTGCTCATAATATTCTTCAATTATTTTTAACTCCCTGTTGACTCTGAGATCATTGCATTTTTCATTTCTCATGTTACTAATGCCATCTCTCTTTTTATCTTTGATCAATCTTCTCAATAATATTTTCCATATTACAATTCTTTCCAAAAATCTTTAGGCATTGATTCCTTCTGTTATATATTTTAATATTTTTTATTATTTTGTTATTCTCTGCTTTGTAGGTATTTGCTGATTTTTTCTAATTTTATTTTTAATATTTCTGATAAATATTTTGGTTAATAATTTTCAACAATTCCACTTTTCTACTATAAGCAGTTAAGAATATAGATTTCCTTCTGATTACAAAGAAACGACATTTCAAAATTTTTTTTGTGGATGAATATTTTCTTTTTTTATTGTTGGGGATTCATTGAGGGTATAAGAAACTAGGTTACACTGATGGCATTTGTTAAGTAAAGTCCCTCTTACAATCATGTCTGGCCCCCAAAAGATGTGGCACACACCAAGACCCCACACCCCTCCCTCCACCCCTGCTCTTCCTTTCCCCCACTCCAAAAGGTGTAGCACACACCAAGACCCCACACCCCTCCCTCTAACCTTGCTCTTCCTTTTTCCCACCCCTCCCTCCTTCTCCCTCTGCTCTCTCTTCTCTCACTCCCACCATGTCATTAATTGTCATTAATTGTCCTCATATCAAAATTGAGTACATAGAATTTATGTTTCTCCATTCTTCTGATACTTTACTAAGAATAACGTGTTCCACTTCCTTCCAAGTTAACACAAAGGCTGTGAAGTCTCCATTTTTTTAATGACTGAATAGTATTCCTTGGTGTACATATACCACAGCTTGTTAATCCATTCCTGGGTTGGTGGGGATCTAGACTGTTTCCACATTTTGGTGATTGTAAATTGATCTGCAATAAACAGTCCAGTGCAAGTGTCCTTATGATAAAAGGATTTTTTTCCTTCTGGGTAGATGCCCAGTAATGGGATTGCAGAATCAAATGGGAGGTTTAGCTTGAGTTGCTTAGCAACATTGCATAAATCTGGATATGTAGTATTTGTATTATTCTTTAGCTGTAACTATTTACAAATGTCAATTATGAAATATACTCTGACAATGTACGGCTTAGAAGTTTGAGGGTTTTTTTTAAACCATGAAAGATATAAGTTTTTATTTTTTAATTTTGTTATTAAATTATAACATAATAGTTTGGGTCAGATATGCTATGTATGATGAGAATGAACATAATTTTTCTGAAATTTAGTTTATGTTCTAATGTGTGGTCAACAATTTTTAACTTATGAAAGCCTAAAAAGAAAGGCACATTCTTTGCTAGGAGCAAGGTTCAAGATTGCTACTTATGCCATTCAAATCTTCTAGTCTTGCAATTTTTACCTCGTTGGTGTATCAATTACTGAGGGTTGGTTAAACTTTCCTCATTAGGATGTTTTGTTTCTCAATTTTATTATGTAAGTCTATAAATATTTTATTTTATATCTTTAAGAGAAGGTAATCTAAGCAAATTATTGCTTCAGATGGTGTGTATCCTTCCTTAGGTTATGGCTTTTTTTTATATGGTAGCTCCATGATTAACAATAATTTTTCCCTTAAGCATCATTTGTCTGAGTGTATTATAGATTTATCTACTTTATTTTGGTTATTGCTTGAGATATCATTCCATAATTTTATCTTGCTGTTACTCATTTATTTTTAAATGAAGGGGTCTTAGTATGGTGTTCAGGCTGGTCTTGAACTCTTGGCCTCAAGCAATTCTCCTGTCTAGGCCAACCAAAATGCTAAGATTAGAGACAGGAACCACAACACTGGCCTTTTCAGTCATTTAATCAGTATTTTAGGCCTACCTATTTTTATTAAAACTATTCACATAGTCAGAGCCATTTACATTTAGAGCTTTACAAAATGCTTTATCCATTTCACTTTCAAGAATCTTAATCCTTTTATATGGGATCATTTCTCTTTCTTCTTAAGTGCATACTTCAGAATTTCCACTCACGAAGACTTAAGACTTGTTAATCATTTTTGGTAGTTTGAGATGTTTTTAATTTCCACTCATATTTTAATGCTCATTACAATGAATGTAAAAATATAGGCAATTTTTTTTTCTCAGTAGTATAAAGAGTCATTTCCTCTGGTGCTATTTGTATTAAGTCTCTTATCAGAATACATATCTCTTGGCAGGTAACAATTCTGTTATTCTAAGATATTTTTGCTTATCTTAAAATTTGTTTGCTTCCTTAAACTAAGGGTTCATGTATTTAATCAATTTAAGAATAAGCTGTATGAACTAAGTATTATATTGCTATCATTCTCTGTATATAGTCTCTCTAGAACTCCTATTCAAATTTTGTTAAATTTTTCTCTTATCACCCCTGGCAACAGCAGAGATTAATGTAAATTAATTTTCTACTAAATTTGCCCTACATCTTCTTTGTAAAATTAACGCTTAATAATTTTCCAGCTTTTTCTATTTGTTCATTTAGTCTTCATCTGTATCAAATCTTTAATATAATGTTTGACTTTTTAATATAAATTGGTTAATCTCTTCTAAAGTTCTTATTTAATCGTTGTACAAAATGGTCATGTATTTTTGAATGATATTGTATTTTGTTTTTATGTATTCAATTTCATCATTCATTTGAATGCATGTACTCTAATATCTCAGATAACAAAGTTGGATATTCTAAAAATCAAAATTGGTTAGCATTTTTATAGTGCCTTAATTTCTTGTGTATTTGATAATTTTTAGTTTTATTTGGTGCCTTAAGGGCTCCACGGGAGAGTAGTTGCAGGATTGAGATTCTCAGTTCCCACCTACCATTTTTCCTTAGCCCAAAACCCTACTACTTTATCCTCCTCAGGCATCTTTAACACCTAAACTTCTTAAATATTATGTTTCTAAATACCTTAGGATAAGCAATAGTTTATGATTATTTTAATATTCCTTTGTTTACTGTTACTAAAAGTTCCTTTACTTTTTATGAGATTCAATATATATTTAAAATTATTGCCTTAAACAGATATTTGTGGATCAATTATCATAGCAACATTATTCACAATGTTCAAAAGACGAAAACAATGGAAAATTTCCACAGACAAATAGATAAACAAAATGTGGAACTTACATGGAATGGAATACTATTCAGGTTTTACAAAAGAATGAAATTCTGACATTTGGTAGCATACAGATGAACCTTGAAGACATTAACACAAATATTGTATGATTCCATTTGTTGAGGCAACCATAATAGTCAAATTCATAGACAGAAGTAGAATGGTGGTTTCTAAGGGCTGGAGAGAGGGTAAGGTGAGAAGTTATGTAATAAATACACAAATTCATCTGGGCAAGATAAAAGAGCTCTGGAGATGGATAGCAGTGATGTTTGCACAATGATGTGAATGTATGTAACGTTATGAACTTAAAAAGAGTTACAATGGTAAATTAGTGTATATTTTACCACATTAAAAAAGAAAAATGATAATCATTTTGGTATATTTTATCAAGCTTTTCTAAGTGATTTGTATCAAATGTATAGCTCATTGTTTGCTTCATAATAGTCTTTTCAAATTAAAATTACATAAATATTTGGGATTAACATTTGAGAATGTGACATGTAGAATTTCTACTGCTTTACTGTCCATATGTCTTTCATTTTCAGATATTGTGAGAATCATATTGTTCATCCTACTCCATAGTAAATACTTCAAGTTCCCCGTATATAAGTGTATGTCTATACAAGGGTAGTTACTATATTATTAAAATCCTTTTATAGGCCAAATGTACGTGCCTGTCATCCTAGCACCTTGGGTGCCTGAGAAGGATCACTTGAGTTCAGGAGTTCAAGTCCAGCCTAAGCAACATAGAAAGTCCCAGTCTCTATAAAAAGTAAATTACCTGGGCATAGTGGCACACACCTGTTATCCCAGCTGCTTGGGAGGGTGAGGGAACATTTGAGCCTATGAGTCTGAGGTTGCAATGAGCTGTGATTACACTACTGCCCTTGTGCTGAGGCAACAAAGTAAGGCTTTGTCTCAAAAATAAAACTTTTTCTTATATTGTAGATTATGGAACAACATTCTGAGTAAGGAGAAGTTAAAATTTTGCATTATAATCGAGCTTGAGCTTTATCAAGTCTTTGTTATAGTGCTAAATAATATTTTCAAATGTGTATACCATATAATTGGTGAGAACGATTTTCACTTTTATATTATTTTGTAGATTTGTTCTTGATTGTGATGATAAACAGGAGAAAAATAGTGATCATTAATGGATACTGAAAAATAGTCAATATCATGCTTATGGACATAAGTATGATTATGTAGTTTGAGTTCCTTCTTGCATGTTTTCCTAATATATAAGTTGTACATGGTTCTACTTTATAATTCACCTGAATTTCTTCCGAGTATCAAAATTTAATTTCTATCTACCTATTTAACATCTCCATCTGGATAACTAATAATCATTAGTAATGTACAATTATAAAAGCAACATTTAATTTCTATCCTCTCTTTTCACAAGAGGAGATTCCTTACAGATTGAGATTAACATATTTATATATTTATCACATAGAACTATGGTTCCCAAGCCCTGGTACCAGTCCACAGAGCAGAAGGTGAGTGGCTCACTTAATTTGTTTACAGTCATTCCCCATCACTTCCATCACAGCCTAAGCTCCACCTAATGTCAGACCAGCAATAGCATTAGCTTCTCACAGGAGGGTAAACCCTACTGTAAGCGGTGCGTATGAAAGGATCCAGCCCAGGGCTCCACTGATTCTGCATATGGTGAGTTGTATAATTATTTCCTTTAATAGAAAAATGTAATAATAATAAAGGAAATAAAGGGCACAATAAATGTAATGCACTCCAATTGTCCTAAAACCATCCTCACCCAAGTCCCTTGAAAAATTGTCTTTCCTGAAACAGTTCCCCAGTGCCAAAACGTTTGGGGATTGCTAACACAGAAGACAACTCGATAAATAACTGTATCTGTGGTGATATAAAAATAATAAATGTTGCTTTGAGACACACATCTTTCTTTTAATTCATATTACACATAAACATACCAGTTACAGATAAAGAGAGATCTGTGGGATAATCATCATACCATGAATGAGAACCAATATGAAGAAAAAATTTAAGAATCATTTCATTGTAAAACTCTATGTCACTAGCTTTGTAGAAGTCTATGTCACTAGCTCTTGTAGTTTAAAAAAGTAGAATTTGAAAGTAGAATAACATATAAAAGTAAACCCCAAATTATGATTATTTTAATGGAAGGTTCTAGAAGTCATGAGGATTAAAAATTTTCCTTGCAAAACTTTTCCATTTACCAAAGATTTAGGGAGACCTGAACTGTAGTTAGTGATCATTTTCATTGTGCTACAATTTTTATATGAATCTTTTTCTCAAGTAGAATTGATGAGATAGTATGAAAAAATACTGCAAGACCTTAGTTCTAGAGGCTCCATATCTAAGTGATGGATAGAAATCTATAATTACCATTATTTGTATGATATCCAAGACTGAGTGAGTACAGGGTATATTTCTGAGGGATGAGGCAGTGACAAAACTGAATATATTAAATGTCTAGAGAAGTGAGAGATTAACCGACATATACCACCACACTTCTAAGCTGAGCCTGGAAAAGCAAGCAAGGAAAAAAAAAAATACATATATATGTATGTGTGTGTGTGTGTGTGTGTGTATCTAAGTAAGTAACTCAGAAAGGAATCAAATTTAAGCGGGCACATTTGTAATGTTGTTACTTGTTTGAGTCAGATTTTTTTTTTTACATATACCTGTGTTTATTAGGTTTCCACTTTTTGCCTTCATAGAATTTAAAAGGCTTAAAATTTAATAACAATGTTTAAGATAAGAACTGGAAACAAAAACCACGTAAAGAATGAACAAAAATAAATAAATTCAGAAAAGAAAACAGATGATTACTGCATCAAAATATTAAACAATATTAATATTAATGCCAAGAAAGTAACGTTCACATTGTCAAATAAGAGTATGTCTATTATAGAATGCTTTGACTCTGATGCGCAGTATGAAATCATCAGTTAACTTCTTTTTTTCCAAATTCTCAAAAAATAGACATCTAGTATTATATAAATAAAAGAGTTTCAAAAAACAGATCATGCCAAATCTTATAGACAATAGAAAAAGAAGAAATATTTCAAAATCATTCTACTTGATCTGGATACATCTGGTATTGAAATTGGAGAAAATATATTGTTTTAAAGGGAAATTACAAACATATTTCACTTATAAATGAGGATGCAATATCCTAAACAACATATTGACAAGTTAAATTAAAAATTAATGTTTAAGTAACATAGTTGGTCAAAATAGAATCCAATTTATGTGAGAATTAGTCACTATTTTCTTTCCTTTTTTTGTTTTCTTTCCCTCAGAAATTTTGATTAAGGATATTGAAAGCCTGAAACAAGACAGTAATGGTGGGATGCAGAGGCTTATTTAACCCATTTAATTCATAGGTCAATGATGTAAAAAGAGTGGAGTTTTCTGGATCGAGCTGCCAGGGAAATAGTGATGTCTTTCTTGAATATCAGGCTCTAATTCATTTGGTATAAAGGACGACCAAGAATTTAACAAGGACTCTGTGTACAGGAATTTAATATTAGACATGTTAAATTTCAGCTACAGAGGGACATCCATAAAAAGATGACTGAAAAATCAGTTGGATAAACAGTAGGGGATATCCAAAGAGAGTTGGGTCAAGTTTGTTCTAAAATATAATAAACAGCATTTAGTCAAGTGAACTAATTATACACAAACATACATGCTTACATCTGAATAGCAACCAAATGTGTTTGATATTTTGTTCTTAATTCTCAGACAGGAAAGATTTGTCAACAGTAATTTACATTTATTTTCTTTCTTTGAGAGTGCCGTAGAAAAATTGTGCCTTGGTTTCCTACATATTGTAGTTTTCTGTTTATAACAGGCAATGTTCTCATGCTTTTACTCTAAAGCTGTCCTTACATATATGTAAGAAAATACTTTAGTCTGCTATTAATATATGCATTATTAAAATGAGTAGATACAAATGAATATTTGTTTCTTACTCCAGGGATCTAAAACTATAGTTAGTTGTTGTTATTGCAGCTTTTGCCAGACTTGAAGAAATATATTTATATATATATAATTCATAATAATAGTCACACTATTGCCACTGGAAACACATTACATATAAAATCAACAAGAAAAATAGAAATGCTGAGCTTTCAATTTTTCCCAGCAATAAGATGTTTATAGCCAAATCGAAAAAGGACTAACTAAAATGATGTCCTGTGTACTGTGAGTTGGAACTCAATAAGCTAGGTTTTATCGAACCATGAAAATAATAGAGTATCAAACTTTTATAAAAGATGTTTTTTCTTAAGTTACATATGTTTTTAATCTAGTAACTAGCTACTGAACTGCACAATATGAATTTAATCAGTGACATCTTACCACAAATTAAAACCAATCAATAAATCAAATATAGAGATCAAAATAAAATCTTCAGATTTTAACTACTAATATTGATTTTTATGCTCAGCTTAAAGATCTTCCAAAGTGAAATAGAGACAAAGAGAATACAAGATTTTATCGAGTTTGGCACTAAAGTTATACTTTCAACACCAAAAACCAAATACCCCTGACATCCAAAAAGGCTCCAGGCTATAGAAAAACCTAAAAATATAAGAGAAGGAAAATATTATTCTGCTTATTGTATGTATGTTACAATCAGGTTGTGGTAGAGAGGAGAGTTTATATTTTCATTTCTGTATTCCAGTGTCTAGTACAGTGTATGACACAATAGTAACTATGTTTCAAAGAAAAAAAAAGAATATTCTATAAATATCTGCAGTAGAATGAAGAATATGAGTCAAACATAGAATATTTTAGTTGTTTTTAACATTAACTCCATAAATAATGGTGATGGTAATGGTATAACAAAACATGACATTACTATAGATGTAATGTCAGGAGTATAAACAGACTATAAACCATAGAAGAACTTTTCTCTACTATGAAATGCTTCTAGTCTATTCTCAAAAAAAAAAAAAAAAAGTACAAAGTGATAGCAACTGTATATATCTTTATAATTTCACTAAGATAGAGTCAATGGAGTAAAAAAGCTAGGTGAACATTATGGTCCTCACTTACTCTTTGTTTCCGTGGTTTTGAAAGCTATGTGATTATTGTAAGAATGACTTTTCTAAACAAGGAAAGCTAATCTATCAAATGTATCAAAATAGCTGCTCTCTCTAGCTAGAATTTATAATTCTACCAGGCAGTGTTTTCAGTTTTCAAAAATATTCTCAAATCATGAACTTAATATTGTTTTCAAAAACTCAAAAAGACTTCCCATTGCCTGATAGCAGTAGACTAAAAATGTCTGCCTCGCCCTCCACAATTTTGAATGTATACAGTCTTTATCTGCTAGGCAAATGGAATTTCACTGATTAATAATACTAGGTAGGAACATATTTTTAGAATAAAAGAACTATCTCATTCTTCCTTCTGTATTGCTAATAACATCTCTCAGGAATCATAATTCTTAGCAGTTGCAATATAGTTAAGGATAGAAATATATAAAGGGTGATATAAATCTCAGAATGTGCAGGTCACAATGGGAATTGATTAGCTCTGGCAGACTCATTACTGCACCCTTAAGTTTATTTCACTATTTCTGGTTCAGATTAAATATCAGCCTATGTCAGATTAACAAGAGTACACTCTACTCTTCATAATAAAATGTCTAGACTTCATGATAAAGAGATATACCCTTAAGCTGGAGTATAAACTCAACATTTAATGTGTAAGTTCAAAATTCAAAGAATCTGACCATTCAATATCCATAAATCTTATGATACTTAAGAGATCCAAAAATGCATTGGGAAAAACAAAACATAAGAAGTAAATACACAAAAGAAGAAAATGTGCACTGCTAAAGAAAAACTAGAAGTAACTCCCAATTATGAGAACATTATATTCTATATCGGGAAATAACAAAATAGGATTATTTCTTTATTGCAGGGACAGGGTCATTTGTAAGCAATAAAAAACTAGAAAATTAGGCAATAGTCTAACAATGGGATTCTAGATAAAGAAATTGTAGTAAATCAGAGATGTTGGCGTGGATGTGGAGAAAGGGGAACACTTCTACACTGTTGGTGGGAATAAAAACTAGTACATTCCTTTTGGAAAGATATTTGGAGAATACTTAGAGATCTAAAAATAGATCTGCCATTCGATCCTATAATTCCTTTATTGGGTATATATCCTGAAGACCAAAAATCACATCATAATAAAGATATATGTAC